>DWLI01000156.1:0-27203 GCA_018249915.1 Cecropterus dorantes dorantes
TGTTGAACTCCTCCTCCGCCTTAGCATCGATTTCTTCAGCCTTTTCATTGGCCTCTTGTTCGATGAAGGCCATCATATGCTTGATCTAAACAGAAAAAACGCATATTTCTTGAAATAAGAACTCCTTTTAGCCATTCCTATACAATCCCGACAGAGTTATATGAAGAGAACATGTAGTAATGCACCACCGATCAATCATTCTGACAAACCCCATGTCGATGAAAATTACATCTCCCGATTATATCGATGGTTATCCTTTATTTTTATACGTACCTGCTTTTGAACATCTGCATCGCTGAGCGCCATGGCTGATAGCTATTTTTTAGCACCACTAACACGTAAAACAACCGATATCAAGCCAGAAAAGTAAAAACTGGCTAGAAGAAGTAAGTCGACGCCTATCAGACGTGCTTCTTCATTGAACAATCATATGATCCCCGATGTTACCATTTTTCCACGTGAGTTTCCCATTGTTATCCATAGACATATCTATGGTATGTCATATAAGATGAAAATAAATTATTTTCAGCCATTTTAATAAAAAGTTATATATTGATGAAATAGTTTTTATATCATAAATATGATACCAGTTCTTATCGGCTGGAAAATGTAAAATTTTCCCCTTATTTATTTTTTCATATTATAGGTAATTAAATCATATATTTAAATGAAGAAACAATTTTTACCACTAATTTAATTTTGTAAATGTGCAAAAAATAATTAAAATAATCAATTATTAATTACCTTTATTTTATTACAAATTTAATAATGTTATGAGGGTACTTGGAAAACCTAACTTTCTAAATGGAATAATAAATTATTTGCTTCAATTCGTTCAAAGGACAAGTTTGTGAATAAGTTTATTTGTAATTGTGGTGTTGGTTTGAAATTATATATTCCCTAAGTTACAGTATTATTACAAAGAAAACCATCATGAATAATGAGAAAACGACCTGTAAGTCGAAATAACAATCCATATCAGGTATGTTATATTCAACGAATATTTTTTATGCCAAATATATACGGAAAATCATCAATGTATTGCATCAATAATTCAAATTAAAAAGTTCGGAATGCAAAGTATTCAATTTATATATTTCCCTAAAGCTGGGCAGTTTTAAAATGCGGTAACAGTAGAATCGTGACCGCGGTTCAAATAGTCAATGTAGTATCTTAATAAATGACTAAAATGAATGGATCAAATTTTTGTTTACCAAAAAAGTGTTTATATATTTTTATTTTTTTTAAATACCATTACATGTAATTTAAGTTTTACTTATATTATATTAACAAATATGTAAAGTTATCGCAGATGATCAATTTTACAAGTTTCCGCTTTTAACAATATGGCCGCCAGTTGTTTAGGGTAATGTGGCGTTCGACAAATCTGAGTGAAATTAATAAAATATTTGAAAGCGACGCAAAGATGCATACAGTTTTAAGCGTTTTATAGCAGTGTTTCATGGAAAGGCTGTACAAAATATAATTTAAGTTGGTGAATAAAATTCTGAATGCACAGAAATTGCCTTAGAAATTGAACAGTCAACAAACTTTTGTTTGTTTCGTTCGTGTGGATATATTTATTTCTGCTGGGAATACTCTATTATGAACCATCTATACGCTTCTTGAAATAGTGGAACAAGGACTGACGTTGACACATTAGGTAAATATACGTAACTTTTGAAGGAGAACTGAAATTAGAACATGTTCCAGTGTCGCCATTGTTTGACAGTCGAATAAATAACCATCTTGATCTACGTATAATACCTACTTTATTTGTTATTATTGACTTTGGTTATCAGGCGTATCTTCGACATATGTTTCTATATGTAGCCATTAGATTTCAGTCACGAATTAACTGTAATAATGCTACTCTTGTACTCAATAATACTTGAACAGTGCATCTGTTTAAACCTCAGATTCATTTAAAATATGGTTTTGAAGTTGTAGTTAGTAAATGTGAGTTCTAATTTGAAATGTATGTCATCTGATAACTGTAATAACCGTATTGGACCATATTTATTAATATCCATTGTTTTCAATTGTAGTTTATCATAACTTTAGCATGACTTTGAGTGTGACCTGATAGTATCATATTTGTTAAACGAGTCCTTGTAAATTGCTTATAAAATCACTGAATAACCTTATTTTGGATCATAAAGAAGGAACTGAAACAACAATCAAAAAACAGGTATAACTTTGTTTCATATAACTGGCAATTAGCATTCAGTAACATTGTGGATTATCCTTGGTTTCAATGTGAAGTTAGCACTTCCACTGTCATATTGCTTGTACCTGTTTTTTAAGATTATTATTGATTGTTGTAGTCATATAATAAGATTTTTATAAATAATAATAATAATAATTATTATTTTTTTATAAAAAAAACATCCACATTAGTTTTGTTTGTTTTGTCATAAATAGGTTTGTGCTTAAAAAGAATTCATTTCATATATAAAAATGTGATCAAAAATTTTATTTGAAATCTAATCTTGAAATAGAAACCCCTTCTTTCTTAAAAGCTAAAATGTTGTAAGTATGTATTTATCAGTAACTTCTTGTTTAATTATATTTAATGTTGATATAATATGTTGCAGGTTATGGCAAACTTGAATTTCCAACAAGCGCCCAGAAGCCTAGCAAGCGGCGGAGTGGGCGGGCGCGTGAGTTCAGGGCTAGTGAGTGGAGTATCAGGGCATGTGACACCTACCTTTGGGGGCGCGTTGTCCCCCGGCCGGGGTTCCACTGCTATGCCAGGTGGCGCTCCACCCTCTATGGCGTCTCGGGCGACTCTATTCGGGCAAAGAGCATTTGCTGACAGAAGGGTACCAATGCCAACTCCAATGTCACAAGCAAACTCAAATTCTATGGTAACTAATGTAAGTAATAATTATAGTAAGATTGTAGTTTTTAAGGTTTTTACTTATCACCACAACTATGAGTTAAATGTGGTTTGTTATCAAAAATATGTCACATTTCAAAACCACCAAATCACTAGCTGGTTGATATATTTCATTATAATATGTATGAAATATGACAAAAAAATAACGCTTTTTATTTGAGACAATTATTTGCATGGAACCCTACTAAAATTAATAAAAATTGGCTGCGTCTGCTGTAAATGTTAGTACACTACAGCCACTTTAAGTGTAACATTTAAGATAAATGGATGAAATAGTAAGTGTAATCATTAATCGTTAGTTTTTCAATAAGTTTCTTATTATAATTTAGTAACAATTTATGTTTTGCTTTAAAATATGTGGTAAGAGTGAGATATATTTATATGCAGCAATCAAAGTTAGTTATCAGGTGTACCAACACATTTCTGGTTGGCCTTTAGCTGAACTAATCCTATTTGGGGACGTAAATGTTTACGGTTGCAATTGCAACAAATGTATTAGGTGGATTGCATGCTATGACAATAAATCTCTTTATAGAGATTATTCTCTTGCATTTCATTTGTTTTGTTTATATTATGCTAAGTTAAATATGCCTGCCTAGCGATTGTCCAGTAATGATGTCAGGAAGTTTGCAATATAAGCATATTTCTCTAAAACCACACACAACTGTTACATTTAAATCATTTTTGCATTTCTTTACAAGTAAGGTTACAATATCAATATCTTAAAGGTCCATTAGTATAAGGCTTACTTTAATAATAATCTTATATACCAAAATAATAAATAATGATAATGTAACATTGTCACAAGACACTAACAAACTTATTCCAATTGTTCATATAATCATAGCTTTTTCAACAAGAAGGATATATTTTAAAATATCTTTGTATAGTATTTGTTATTAAAACTTATTCTCAAAACCATGCATGATTACTTTATCAATCTTATCACACTTTTTTCCCTTTAAAAGTATCACTCAGTAATTACATCTCCCTAAAACCTAGATAAAAGTACCTTAAATACATATTTGGAAATATGTAACATAAGTACTATTCAAAAACAGAATCATGGAAATCGGTTCATAAATGACAAAGTTATCTGTGTGCACACAGTGTACACACAAAAAAAAAAAAATGAGTAATCTCCTCGTCTTTTGAAGTAGGTTAAAAAAGTCTCTGAATTGTTCACCCATCTCTGGTACAAGGATATTTTTTATTTCTTTTTTATAAATATTAGGATTAGGATCTGTATTATCTATAATACTGGCATGTTTTTGTTACTTTTACTAATAAGTAACGGATGTTTGCAGCAGTCAAGTATGGCGAATCTGGCCCGGTTCAACACGAGCAGCAACTACCACTCAGTGTTCGGCGAGGGCGGCGACACGTCGACGCCTCCGCTACTGGACCTGAGCGAGTTCCCCTCGCTGACGGCGCGCGGCGCGGGAGACCAGGCGCCCGCCGCGGCGCCTCCGCCCCCAGGCTCTAAACCTTACGGTATGCATCATGTTAAACTGTTGCTCACACACAATATAGAGGTATAAATTCTTGAGGGCCTTTTCCGCCAATCATGAATCCGAAAAGAACGCGTGCTTTCTAAAAAAAAAAGATTCAAAGATACTCAAACAAAATGTACAAAAAAAGCAATAAAGTCTATAACTCTTTTTAGCCAATAATTTCTAAAACTTCCTATATTTTTTTGGCGTAAATTTATTATAAAAAATACACATCTTTAAGTACACAAGTATTAAATACTAGTGAGAAATCAAAACCATTATCATCCATCCACCTTTTAATCTCACATTGGGGGTCTAAGGTTCAAATCCTAGGTGCTGTGCATTAGAGAACACATTAGAAGAGAAATTAAACCTCCAGAGTGTACACCAAAGAAACAAAGTGTGCATTCGCCAGTGTGGTCAAAATCCTCTATTAAAGAGACCCTTGCTCAGCAATGGAGCAGTAATGTGTTGATAGTGGAATGGTTATTGTATGTTTACGGTTATGGTATGGTTATGGTTATGTACATGAATATGTTGTACATTGGGCATTGACAAGCAAATTAAAGTCCTTAAAAATTTTAATTTAATCTCTAGCTCACAAGGATATCGTTCATAACAAAAGAGCTTGTGTGAATGAGAATTACAAAAGAAATATGGAAATTAGGTTCATCACATCTAAGATTGGTTTATGATAAAGACAGTTAAATGTGGTAACTTGTGAATATAGAATGCCTTTCAGTTGGCCACCCACTTCCTCCTGGTAAGGATTATTCACTGCGTGCCAGTTATTTGTTAAATGTAGATATCAGCTTATATAACAAAATCATACTGTTTATTTTTTTATATATTATATGTTGACAAAAAATAAACAGTAGAATGATTTTATTACATGGGATTTTGTATACTACATTTAGTATATATAAATTGTATGTATCAATTCTTCAAACTTTTTGTAGCACCACTTATTTATTTGTTATTCTTATCTTTATGATACTGTGAATGAAATACCTGAGGACTAAGATGGTGGACTCATGTAAGTAAGTTGGCCCTTCCTATACCCATATCCTTTGAAAAGCTAGAACTGCTTCACACTAGAAACAAGTGTGGCTGTGGTACCTCCCTGATCAAATCATATTATTCACTCTTAAACCTTAACCTTTATGGTCTGTTCATTCTTATTAGACCAGTGTGATACCAAGTAGAATCAGTGTAGTTCGACTGGGAATGTACCATCGCCACACATATTTCTAGCGTAAAGCTGTTCTTGGGTTTCGGTGGAAGGGTGTATTTGCCGGCTCGCGTGTATGTCAGGCGACCATCTTAGTCTTCGAGAGTAGTAGCGTCTCTGTGATGGACTTCAGATAGAACACCTATACTGTGTGAAATTGTTTACAAGATGTCCAAGGGCAGCAGCAACTACTTACCATCAGATCGACTGCATGGTTGTTTGCTACTTCAGTCCTATAAAAGATAAAGGCTGTAACACATAAATGCCAACGGGCATAAAAATGCCAAGCGGTGAAGTATCTCACCGTCAAAATCAGTAATGCTGACTATTGCAACAAATTGTGTCAACATTATAAGCAGGAAAATGTTCAAGAATAAAATATCATTGCTGAAATTTTCATTCACATATGTACTGGACCAGTACTGTACATTACTGGCCACTGACGATCAATCTCCAATCCCCAGTGGGTATGGTAAAGCAGCCAACGTCCGAACAGTCGGAGTTCACGATGTCGTCCGAGGACTTCCCAGCGTTGCCGGGCACGTCGGCGGGGGCGCAGTCGGCGGTGCACGCGCTCGCGCACCACCCGCCCGACTACAATCACACGAGCGACGCCAAGCCGCGGAAGGGGATACAGACGTCGCCCGATGGTGAGATGCTGTTTACTTACATAGGGAAATAATAAACAAGCCGCATCCAAATCGGTTCAACCGTTTTGGAACTGCAATGTCACACACAAATAGACACAAAACAGACAGACACACTACTACCTACTCTACGCTCTTTTTATTTATATAATGTAAAAGAAGAAGAACCACATCCAAAACGGTATACACGGCAATATAGCTTTTAGGAGCTATATTGCCAGAAACGGATACACAGATAGAAAGACAGACCGCTCGGAAGGTTATACAGACATCGCCCGATAGTCACAATCTTTGTTTATTTAGATAAAAAAAACGGTACCTGAATTGGTTCGCCCGTTTTGGACCTAGAGTGCCACAGAGAGACAGGCACACACAGATAGACAGACTCATATAGCGGACAATCTTATAACACCCCTGTTTCCGTCGGAGGTTAAAAAAGCATAAAGCGTTAAGCGTGTGTCTACCTATAGACGCTAAAAAAAAATAATACTTCATTGGCGATGTATATCGGCCCGGACAGTCTGCCCTTTGTTAAATCGTCAAAGGCACTTAGTAATTAATCTGATTTTAGTAATTTATATCAGATCAATCAATGACGCTCTTTATGTAGTATAAAATTAGCATGCGCGCTGACTAATTAATGGTAAATGATCAGTGTGGCCAATTGTAACCAACTATAGTACAGTAGTCTTCTCAGGGCGATTAGTATATTTCAATTCAGTATTTTTGCCATCAAATTGCAGTATTAGTATATTTTAATTTATTATCTTTGCCAAACCCATCAAATGGCAGCACAATATTCAAACAAAAATAACACACCAGTATTATTAGAAGTGAAAAATATAAATAAAAGAGATGATTTTAAATAACAGTAACAAATATTAGTTGTATCATTTAAAACGCTAAAAAATATATTCATGGGTAAATATGGCTATGTTTGTGCTACAACAAAAAATGAAGTTTCCCATTATCAGAATAAAATCTGATATGGTTAAAATCATACTTATTCAAACGGTATAGTATCAGCAGCACTACTAACATCGATACAAAACCTGGCAAAAGAACTCGTGCTCCCCTATGGGACATAAAAATAGTCGCAATTTTTATGTAGTGCGAAATATCGAAATCAAATAGCCTATTTGTTGGCCAGGTAAATAAGGTACATCCGTGCAAAAAATCATGTAAATCGATGGTTTTTGCGTGATTGAATAACAAACAGACACACCATCTCTTTTTATATATTATACAAAATACAAAAATAACCTTAATGAATAAATTGTATAATATCGTAAGATATCCTATAACAGGGGTGGCAAACCTTTACGTATTACCTTGCCATTTTTTTCTAGAGATATTTAAATGGGGTCAGACGTGCCGTCGTATGATTTTGACTCCGCGTTTATTGGAGAAATAATCACTACCTAATATTCCTCAAAGAATATTGTATTTTGAGACATTTGTACTTTATTTAAAACGGATAAAACATATCATTGTTAAAAAGTCACTTCAATCAGTGTAATGGTCAACAATTATAAATACAATGAAACCATTTATTGCACAATTATGTTACGTTACAACATCATTAATAATAACCTATATGACCATATAGGTACCACGATAATGCTGTTTTGATTTATATAGTAAAGCCGTGATAAGGCAGACTGGAAATTGTGCATTTTTAATTTTAGTTGACACATCTTTGACCTGATATTAGACCATTTTGGGGTTTGTTATTGATGTCCATAAACGCTAATATTTGCAACTAATCATTTTCAGTGCTTATACAACCGTAATTTTAAATAAACACGGTCATTGAATCATTTGGCTTTCATATTTTAGCTGTGTGTTCTAATTTCCATTTAGTAAAGCAATAACAAGTAAAACAGTTTTTACTGTATAAACTTTTTTCATTCTTTGCAATTCTCACGGCATCTAGAACAATGCAAATAATAAAAATATATCCATGTATTAATTTGCTAACTGTGTTTTACACTTTTCAGTAGTGATGTAAAAGACGGCAACTTTAATGTGGCATATAGTTTCGGCGCCGTCCATAAAATATGTCACGCTAAATTTTCGATCATTGTCTATCTACTGTTTTACATTTATCATTTGGTTTAAATTAGTTTATAATCGTATATAATACTTTTATATTGTTTTAATTATAAACCTAATTATTGCACATATGTCAGCGTATATGCGGAGTGGCGTTTGGGCCAGAAAAATTGTAAAAAAATACACGTACGAGATATGTCGTCTGCGTGTAATATTTTTTCAATTTTATACATAAATCCTTTAAACTTTTTTAGGATGTGCTAGTAGTAACGAACAGACTAATAATCTTCAGTCGTTATTCCAATATTATAATTTACTCTGTAAAAACCTCTGTAAATTATAAATATATTAAAATGAAAAAATAGTTATGACAATGTGACGAAATATTTGTGCCGAAATCACTTATCATTGTATACATGTCATCATGCTAAGCAACTGCCCTAGTCGCTCCTTTACGTGTACGCATTTTATGGACTGCACCATTGCATTGGGTCTGGTAATTTTCTTGCGAATAGTTTCATAATGTTCAGTGATTATGCTAAAATTTCACAACTAATAAGTAACCTCATTGAAACAATTGCAATTAGAAATATTGCTACTAACATGGTGTCGTATCAAAATCGATTATAGATATATTGACTGTACTATCGATACTTAGGTACATCCTATAATACGTATTTTTCTTATTAACAATATTTATCAATTGGTGTAAATTATACACGATATTGTCGAAAGTATGGATCATGTTTAATTCAGTTAGTCTAAAGGCTATTATGTTGTAGTATCGATACTATTATATATCGATTTTGATGGCGAAGATGTAAATATTAGGAGTTAATTAACCAGGCCCATTGCGTTGTAACTGTGTGTGATAAAAAAATAACATTTATTGTGTTATAATTATATCTTTTATTGATCCCAACAATGGATGATAAAGATTATTAACATTCTGACATATTTTTTTCTTTCTAAAGTTGTCAGTCAAGGAGATGATCACACGGATTACTATGGTGTGTACTTAAAATTGTTGGAAAATGATATTATATTCAAGTAGTTAATCTGTGTGGCATGCTTGAGCATTTTACATGGACATTTAGCATTCAAAAATATCCGCTTTTTTTTCTATAATCACTATTTATTTGCACTTATTTCAAAATATCCTTTGAAATAGGCATTTGATTTTGTTTTTTTTATTTTTTGTAGGCAAAGTAACGAATATTCCGGAAACAATGATACCCAACCAGTTCGGTATTGTTGGACTATTAACGTTTATTCGAGCAGCGGAATCGGACCCCAGTTTGGTGTCGCTAGCATTAGGACAGGACCTAACAGCACTCGGACTGAACTTAAACTCACCTGACAACCTTTACTTAACCTTCGCTGGACCGTGGGCAGACACGCCTTGCAGGTGAGCCTAACACTATAGTATTTATAGTTCCTGGCATTGATCATCAGCCCTTACGTTTAGATGAACAGGAGCCCTAAATTACGACAAATTAAATGTGGACGTGGATCCCAATCTTACTACTTATCTAAATATGGTTAGCTTTCTGCTATACTATAAATTTGCAACATACTGTCATTGCTAAAGTCAAATATTTAAATTAAAATCAAAAAAATATGTTTTGTTACAAGTGAAACTTTTATTAATGACAAACTATAGAAATTAAAGCAATTATGGCAACAAAGTAATGCTGTTATTTTATTATAAAATAAGATAATTAAAAATTTAAATTTTAAATATAAAAATACACTTTCTGCTCATTTATCGAATCGTCGCCAAAGAAGTTTCAGTTCAATATTCGATAATATTTCCTTTAGCTAAAGATCTGTGCCGGGAACTATATTTCAGTAGATATCGATGTACCTATCTAAATCCAATGCTTCTGTGTTATGCTTGAAATGCTTCTTATTTTTATCATTTCATAATATAACATATGAATACACAACACATTGATAATTATAGGCCCAATCCATTTTAGTTTTTATGAGGATATTAGTGGGTTCATAAAATGGCGTCATTTTTTGTTATGTTACTGTCAGTTTTATAGTCAAAACGAAACTATTTTGTCGTTGTAGACATTTTTGCCAAGTGAACATCTAAACCACCGCTGGTACACCAGTAAACTAGTAAATAGCTTATTATATAAAACTATATTTAACAATAAAAGGATAAAACCAAAGAAATTTATAACAAATGTCGTCTTTTGTTTTGTTAATTGTAAATATGTATTTATATAATACTGAATAAACGATTCTACATCGCAAATTTTAATAAAATAATCTAGATTTATCAGATTCAATGTCTAGTAGCCTCTACCATATATGTCTTTAATCTGATCTTAACAACACTAATCATCTTAAAATGAATAGGGTCGGTTAAGACCATTTTGCTCTTTCGTTTCTCAACTGATTTTCTTTTATTTTTGTTTATCAACTGACGAGCATTATTTGCATTATTAATGTTATCAGTAAAGATTATTTTTTAATAATTAAGGTCCAATTTCGATCATCAGACTAAAACTAGTTAATCTAAATCTAAAAGGATCGTGCCATGGATGGCTGCAATAGCGTAGAGACTTCAGATAGCCCACGATACTGCTTTATACCATCATAATCATCTTATTTCCTCGAAAAATATCGCCGCATTCAAGAAAACGCGTAATATTTTATTTAGCCATTTTGTTGTTAATTTATTTATCAATTCCCGACCTTTTCAGACCACAAGACATGGACTATCACGTGCCACCCGAATATTTGATAAACGGCTCGATAAGAGAAAAGCTGGCACCTTTAAGATTGAGTCGATATAAGGAAGACCTGTTGTTCTATTTATTTTACTGCTTTGTGGGCGACGTGCTGCAGATTGCAGCGGCGGCAGAGTTGTGAGTATAACACACATTACTCATACTTTATTATATGTTGCTATTCGTTTGTCTAGCCCTGCTATGCATTCAATTCCTGAACTATATAATATTAGTTATAATATTCTTTTTTTAATATAATTGCTTAATTTGTCGTGTATGCTTTAGTATATTATTAGTATTAGCGTATAACGGCGGAATGTAAGTATCAGAGTATTTGTTTTTTTAATTTTATGCACTATCAGATGTGCAACATCATTATTATTTTTAAAATAGTGTTAAAACGATTTTTTGCAAATAATTAATGAATAGGAGCAAAACCCAATTGGATCTCGATTGCCACTTCGATGTGAAATTCCAATACAAAACGTACTCTATTCTTAAGTCGTATCCTTATTATCAAGCACTTTGTTATATCGTTACTGCGCAGAGGAATCATGTTGATCCTTAGTTTTAATTCTTCATTATTTAGTTTTATTTGTTACGAACGCTAATTGTTACTCGATTAGTTTTTTTTTTACACCGCTACCAAACGGTAGCCAACAATACCGGTAGACAGTGTATCCACTGAGGGAATTACCCGGATAAAGAGGGCTTCTTCAAGGCCCGCAGACCTTACGCCATGCGGCGACGAATACGACGAATTTCAAAGTCAAAAACAAGTTTAACTCAAAACATCAATTTTTATGCTGTATTTTCGCTAAGACATTTCCATGGCAGCAAATACAATCCAAATTTTTAAGGCATTGTCCTGTAATTGTCGATAATTTTGTGGGTCGATTGTTCAGAATTCTGTTGAAATCAATTTAAAAGTCGACTTTTTTCAGGGCGAATGCCCAGCCCTATCTTATCCCATCGTTTTATTTAATTGAGAAATTGTACAATATTGTTTTCTAAGTAAATGTGTAAATTTGCCGATTGGTTTCAGATATAATCGTGAATGGCGGTATCATATGGAAGAGAAGGTGTGGATCTCGCAAGCGCCCGGCATGCCGATGGTCGAGAAGACGTCGACGTATGAGCGCGGCACCTACTACTTCTTTGATGCGCACAACTGGCGCAAAGTAATTATTTACCTATATTTTTGACTTTTTTATACTCTTTGTCTGTAAAGTTAGTTGTAAGGGCACTGGTCAGAAATATCGCCTATTAATATTTGCAAATAACCTCAGACCTACTACGTATACTGACCTACATTAAAATATCAAACTTAACTTGGCACTTTGTAGTTGTTAAAACAGTTTTTACTAGATTTTCCCTTTCGCCGTTTTACGATCATTTTTAACTTTGGAATAACAAGAAAGATATATATTTAATTTATATGACGGAACAGGGTATAACAACATAATGCGTTAATTATTGTAAAAAGCCTTACGGTGACCTGTATGCTAGTATACATAGGAGCCATCAGGATAGGATTCTAGATTTCCTGCTATATTTTGGTCATAGATGCGTTGCTGCAACTGTATAATTTGAAATGCGTCATGTTAGTTAGCTTTACTATTATCCTTCCAATCCATACGCCTACATCTACTATCATAGTCATTATAATGTACCTACGATTAAACACCTCTGTAATAGACCTTATGACAAACATTGATTTTCTGAAGACTGAAATTGCATTAAAACTCAAATTGCACATTGTTAACACATAATTATCAAGACACAAAAGATAAATTGTTTAATAAATTAACTTTAATTTGATGCTCTTGTAACTCTGGTGTAAAACCCTTTAGCTGATATGAATGTATATAACGATTTCCTTTGACATTGTTGCAGGTGGCGAAAGAATTTCACCTAGACTACAGCAAACTCGAGGGCCGACCGCAGCTGCCGCCGCACGTGCTCACGTAGCGCCCCGCGCCCTCTCTCACACCTATTGTAGTTTTGTTATATAAAAAGTACAAGTTAATGACGCATTTTTATTTAATCCTTCCTTAAGAGCTTCTTCCGCTTGAGTCATATACCACGGTAAAAAGTATGTGTATATATCCTATGTATCAATCCAAGACCTAAACTATCCCTGTGCCAAATTTCATCCAAATCTAATCAGCAGTTTTTGCGTAAAAGAGTAACAAACACACATCCTCGCAATCTTTAAATAAGAAATAGGTGTCTAGGGGGTAACTAAGTGAGGAAAATTTAAAACGTTAATCATATTGTATTTAGAGTAGACTAAAACCTTTTTTAGTCTAGTCTTTTTTTAATTATTAATTTTCGGCTAGCGTATGAATCATTAGAAGAAACAAATTAAAGTCCTGTTTTAAATTAAAATGGTTTATGTAAGAAATAAAAAAATAAAGAGTGGGTTCTGTACATTTTTCTGATTGCATAATGGGTAAAGAGAAGTCTTTCATATAATTGGCTGTAAATTATAAATATGTAAAAACTATTAATAATACAAAGGTGATTGTTTTGATGGTTTTCAATTACTAGATTAGAATCGCGAATGTCATTGTTTACGATAACTCGTTTTAACGCAATAAACCTTACTATCGGTGATTAATCTATAAATATCTTTACCCTTTTCGTAAACGCTAATAGTGTGTTTATTGATAAACTGATATATTTTCCGCCGGTTCGAGTTTAAAAAAAATTAAATATAGACTATGAACGGAATTTTTTACTGCGTGTCATCTATTTATCAAATATATCTCGTATATATTAAAATTATCGAAACTTGCTGTTTTATAAGAGCAATAGGCATGAATCACTTGCTTATCGTGGTCTATTGTAAATACGAAATTTGGGTGATTGAAATGAATTGTGTGTGCAGACTATCAATATAGGGCGTAATCACACTTAAATCTCTAGATGTTACAACTTTCTCCACTTCGCTAAATAACTTTATAATGAAATCGCCTCCAGTACCAGTACCTGGTGGTAAGACTCCATGCATCCTTTAGATAGTTTAAAAGAAAGTTGGAAATGCGTTAATAATTTTATCAAGAACATAATTTTATTGGTCGAATAGACAACCTTTTTCCTTTGGAAATCCAGTTAAATTGCCTTCTTTCATTGTAAATTATAATGTCATAAATAGAGGATAGTAAATTTAATAAATACATCACATTAAATTTCATAAATTCAGTTTATTACGTAAACGTAAATTATATACACAAATAGTGTTATTAGCTCTCTTGTTTACTTAATAATTATTACATGACATTGACAAAAATTAACAACTAGCATTCAATACTATCAAATAAAATGATTGTTCCTTACTAATTCAACATGCATAAAGGCAAAAGTTAGTTATAATTGTGGAATATAAAGCGTTCCTAATCTGAGGTATTCTAAGACACATAGGATGAATGAAGTTTGAACTAGAGACTACATAATCTATATTAGTTTGGAGGCACTGGACTTGTGCGAGAAACGCACATTATATTGCTTATATTGTTTTGTGTTTTCTAGATGATTGAACGGACTTATTTACATAATATGTTAAATAGATAAAAGCAGTTGAATCAAATCTCAGTCTAATTCTTCGGTGCTGGTAGAAGTAGCGGGCTTGGCAGATTCATTGGGGCCATCTACATTTTCCTTCATAGTGGGTTCTTCATCATTCTTGCCAGGCACCCACAAACCAGCATCCACACATCTCTTCATGTAGTACACAGCTTCTTGTTCAGGCATCTTTGCTATTGTTGCTTGGAGCATTGGAACATCTTGAGCATCAAAGCATTTCTTTAACTCCTGTAAATAAAATGAAAAAACAATTTAATATTTTTATAAATCAAGACAATACTATTAATAAAAGATAAGAATATACATGGCATATATTTAAATAATCAACAGAAAGCCAATTCGTCTTGAATTGGTATATTATATTTTACAAGGTTTTTAGGAGGGTAACACTGCATTACTGCACAATTTAAACCATATCAAGGCATTGCTACTAAGACCTTTCTACCAAATATTACCATGTCTGAGTGACAGTGAGTTGATACACAAGCAACAGTTAATGTTAAATAGCATACTGTACTGGTCATCACCCTTCATCAGCAATCGTTATTTGTCTTCAGTTGGTGACAATAGTGACATTCAATAAGACATGTGGCTTGTGTATTATACATTACATACTACTATTTATGTGAATACTGTTACTTACATCAGGCAATTCCTCATACACTTCCACAGGATCTAAGCCACCAGGGCCAAGCCGCGCCTTTTTCTCTTCTTCCTCTTGCTCCCTGATGGCATCCTGAATCTTTTCAGCAGCACGCTTCCTAATCCTGCCCTTAAATTGCTCTAGCTCATCATCAAATGCGTCCTTGTACGTTTTCTCTGCAACTTGGATCCTGAAATATCAAACAAGAATAAAATTCTGGCCCATTTCTCTCTCACTGTAAATGACAATTCTTCTCTTAGCATAATTTAAATTTGCAAAACGCTGAGTGCAAGATGTTTTTCTTCTAAATTGCAGGTTTATAAAAATATGAAATTGATACCTTGCAAAGAATGATCCTATGCAAGCTCGTGGGTCCACATCCAACTGTTTGGAGAGCTCCAAAATGTACTGCATACAAATGGTTTGGTGAGCTACATGGGCCATCAGTTCATGTTTCTGAAAATAACATAATTTTAATTATAACCTATTGTGTTGTGTTGATACTGAAAAATTGATACTCTCATAGACTACTATTAAAGGCAGTGTATTTTTATAAAAAAGATACAACTAATAGACATGCTGTTTATCTTGAGTAGTAACTGCTACCAACAATTATCTGCTACCCTCAGTCCTCAGGATGGAGAATATATATATTCTTGCCTTCAGTAACAACCCATCTCCTATATGGAGTTGGTTGCAGTGTATAAGTGTAGAAAGCATGTATTTAAAGTCATTGTAGTAGGTGTATAAAATGAGAAAACAAGTTATCATACCTCTTCCATTTCTAAATTGATACACCAAATGACAAGGTAGTTGGCAGTTTCCTCGCACACTAATTGAGTGTTTTGCTGAAGGAAGTGTTTTGAATCCTCATACTTCCGGAGCATTCCAAACTTCTTCAACAGACTCTCGTTGTCTTTTATGAACTTCTTCATCTTCTCCTCTTTTTCTTCCTCCGTCAAGTTCTCTTCTCTAGGCCGAGAAGGTTTTGTATTGATAACAGTTTTGGTGAACCCAGGCTCACTGATTGTGTCTACATTCCACGGGATAAGTTTCTCCTTTTTCTTCAATTCATCTTCCTTTTGCAGAATCTCCTTTTCTTCTTTTTCCAGTTCAGCTAGAGCTTTCTCCAGAGATTCCATGTTGGGACTGCTGGGATCTTCTTGAGCGATCTTCTTTCTGGTTTGTGTTATTTTTGCCTTGTTTTCATTTTTGCGTTGCTCGTGCTCATCAAGTTGCTTGCGGCGGTCCTCCATGCGCTCGACGCGCGCCTGGTGCCGCCATCGAAATAGCGACGCCGTGTCAATGTTTGGGTGGGTCTCATCTTCATCATCAGAAATCTGATTAACACATTTTTTTAAATTAAAGTTGCATTTACTATCATAATACATGTTTATGGTCTAAAGTGGCGTAGTCTAAGTGCACTGAAGCTGGTATTTATGTCCCAAAATAGCTGTGTTAAGGATACACTGGGATATACATTGTAGTTCTTAGTATTATTAATTGCAGATGTCAATGGGCAGTAGTCGCTCCTTACCATCGAAAATACTGTCTGCTTGTTTCCTGCTATATAATAGAAAAAAAGGACAGTTCCACATGAAATATGTTTCATGTCATGATACCCCTGAGGAGTGGGTGTTGTTACAGTAAGTGCGCATTAGTGGCATGGCACATCTTTTCCATGCCACAATGCTGCTATAAAGTAGAAATGGGTGTGGCGGTGATGCCGTCGCTGAGAAACCGTAAATTTTTTCCTCCTAAAATATACATAGTAAACATATTTATCCGTTATCCTACACATGTCATGTCACTCAATAATGTTGAGGATACGACTGCTATTATCAACAAGTGTTGTTATAAACATAAAGTTATTGAAGCATTGTTGACAAAGTTGGAGTTTAAAATAAAAGATACGAACCTCAATATCCTTCCACTTGCTGTAGTCTACCATTGTTTTACTTTATAGTGTAATGATTCTCAGTATTTCTAACCTAATTTGTTCACGATTTCGATTGTTTTTTCTCTTGAAAATGCGCCAAAATTAAGCCGGTTCAATTAAATGCACAGAATAATCTCAGACTATCGTCTACGCAGACCAAATAGCGATAAAAGTGAATTTGACATTTAGCAATTTAGATTTATCCGGAATATTCTTTTCCCATCCAGCAGACCAATCAAAAGGCTGCTTGCTGGTTTCTCAGTGTTGTCATCTTTATTAACTATTTCTACTTATTCTCTGTTTTTAAACGTAAGTTAATATTTAATTCGGATCTATAAAATTTAAATATTGTACAAATATGTTATATTGATTGATTTTCAGAATTTCTTTTTTTATATGATAAAGGCCAAAGTAATATTATACGTTTTTATTATCTCCTTAAATATGTGGAGAACAGTTTTGTTTTTGTTTATCCTTTTCACATAATGGAGTCCACACACTTCGATTTGTTGGACCAATTAGATTGTCGGTTGAATTATAAAGATCAGGATCGAGGTTGAATTATTGTACAATTTATGTACACATCATGCAATTGGATTCTATCCATCTAGACAAACTGCTTATAAAATATTATAGGTATAGAAACTTTATATATACAGATAATATAAGTCATAATACATTCCTATAACAGTGTCTTGAGCTTATAACTGAGTTGATTGTCCTAATTAATTATTTAAATATTTTTTGTAATAAAATAACTTTTTGCTAGATTGTAATAATTGTTTTATTAACTATAATAAAATATTGTAAATATTTTAGTAGATACCCACACATTCAATATATATTCCACTAAAGTTACATCTACCTACATAATATTTTATTTGTTTACAAATATTGCATATTTATTACATCAATGAAATAAATAAAAACAGCTAAAGCTAAAAATATTGAATGTTAAAAATTAGTGCTTTTTCTTCTTCTTGGCTAGGGTAGTAAGAATTGTCGTAGCTACAGTAGTAGTGGTTGCTTTAATAGTTGAGCTTGTTTCATTGAAGAAAGTCCTTTCGTCAGAATTCTGTTCAATCGTCTGGCTATCATCAGGAATACTGATTTGAAATTGTAAAAGAACTACCAGGTACGTGACCATTGTTGCTAGCAGCTGGAACAATATATTTTACAATAATAAACGGTACAGTACAGCACCTCCTGTGAGGTTTAGACCTCTGCTAAGGTCAGTCACGCCAAGAACACATATTTTATTGCACATTCATCATTGACTTACAGATTTAAAAAGGGTCCGATTGACGTCAAAGAATCCACCGAGACTGATTTGCGATGGATTCATCTCAGTGGCTCGCAGAAACATGTTTACCTCTGTTTGCGCATCAGTATTCATCCAAGATAACTCTACGAGTAAGAGTTTCTTCTGGAAATTCGTGCGAACCTGTAAACATACAAAAAACCATGGTCTCTTTGAAGCATTATTTTTAAATAAGTTTAATTTTCTATACATGGTAATTACTTTAGATGTTTAAATGTTTACTTTCATTAATTTCCTATTTAAGTATTATAATAATGTAAATGGGATAACATTATAGAGACGCATTATTTAGTTAAGCACCCCTTAACTATGCACCCATAATAATTCATATAATTACAAACGTATCTCTTAAAAAATACACTTACATTATGAGATGCGTAGTGAGCCTCATCGCAAATAAAGAACAGCAGAAAAATGCTGCAAATGGCTGTTAATGCCAATCCAACGTCCTTGATGCCGAAACCTTCAGAAATCTGGCTTAGTAATCCATAGATAGATAATGTTATGATTAAGAAAAGGTATAGATTCACGAAAGTGAAAGTATAACAGTTTGCGATGCCGGTGTCTCTGGCGAGTTTGCTTAAACGAAGCCAGAGAGCTCGGTATTCAGCCACTTTGGATGCTGGTCCGATGTGACGAAGAGCCTTAAATGTAAAAATGTTTTATTAATTTGTTGTTGCATTATTTGTTTGCTTTATTAATTAGTTGTTTATAGTTACATACTTAATTTAGTACGTAACCTGTAATCATTGGGTGATGCTTTGTGGTCATACAATTTATGCAGATAAAACTGCTTTGTCGTTATAACAAAGCAGTTAGCAACGAAGATTTACTATTGAAAATATTTAACGTTATTTAAAGATGTGTGTTCTACCTATAATTTAACATACCTGATGGAAGTCTTCAGCTAAAATATTAGCGCAAATGCTGAGAGTTTCACAAAGTAGGTACCAATAGCCACCTAAAATATAAGTTAGTATTTCCAAGAAAATATATGGTAGGAGTTGCATAAGTTTGAAATGAACCATGGTCATATGTGTAATGATAACTGACGTGGTTGAGAGGACTGGAATGATGACGGAAATTGCGAGAGCTTTCTTATACAGCTTCACAGGCAGAACGCGTCTGGATAATGTCTTATAGGCAACCTGCAAAGAAAAATATAGTCAACGAAATTAATAATAGAGAATTCAAGGTACATTTCAACGCCATGGTTATGAGGAGGGTAAACTTAGACATACTTCAAAATTATTGTGATTATATTTATGAAACTATAGCGTTTATCTTTGTAACAATAAGATAAGATAAAAAAGGAACCGAAAGAAATTGTGCACATAGTAATTATAGTACTTTAATTTTGGTAAATTAAAGAACTAATTATAAAAGTATTAAAACTATAAAGTACATAAATATATTTTTTTATAAATCCTCAGGTAGAAAGGTATATATGTTGACAGATAAAGCAAAGAAGTGGATATGGAAGAGGAGTGGATAAGAGTGGCCAAGAAGACATTAAAGATAATACGGAAATAATATTATCTGTTGTTATTTAAAGTACTGTGATAATATTAATATAGAAAGTGGTAAAAAGTAGTTCCATTGGTAATGTTTTGTTAAATATACACAAGGAGATGAATTCACTTAGGTTTAGATTTACTTTGGGAAATGGGACTTATTTTGGGAGGTGCAATATCCTTTTGGCACTTGTGATTCTTGGTGCAAGTCCAATTTCGAAAGGTTTTGATGATTTCATACTTGCCAAATCGACGAAATCATAGTCTTTTGTAAATAATAAAACATACATAATAATAATACTGGTACCAAATAAGTTTTGTAACAGGAAATATCAGGTGATCTAGTTTTTACTACGCTTTCTCCAGGTGTAAAATTCTTTTCTCCAGAAAATTGTCCGTCATTGTGCCTCTTGGCAAGAATTCAAATGGGACCAGTTTAAACTAGACAAAAAGTTGTTTGTCTAAATTTGTAAAGCAATCTGTATTTTGATTGGTAAACGTGAATTTGGTAACATTCTAGACACCTAATAGCGCCGATTTTCCTTTTTTGACAAATTATCTAATAAATACCTAATATTACTATAAAATGAAATATCGAATGTTATCTGCCTAAGCTTAACCATCACTTAAAGATCATTAAAACACAACACAGAATCTATCATGATATTCATGGTTTTGCTTAATATGTCTTAATCTCAAAATACATACCTATTGTACATGGGTGCACCCATGTACAATAGGTATGTATTTTGAGGAAATCTTGCGTTTCCGTGAAGTTAAATTTTGGTTTTATAGGGGCGGGGACTGGAGCATTGTGAAACTATTATGTGACGTTAATTCCTTTGAACTATATAGATAGTAAAAACAGCGCCTGGATATTGCCACATACATTTTGGTTCTAATTGAAATGTATGATGTAAAGTTTATTGTAAAGTACACTTCAGAACTGAATGGATCACTGAACCCAGAACACTGTTTTCATATTATACCAGTGCGGCCACTGCCGACCGTGGACATCTACTATCGACCACAGACAGGATTAGGACCTCACTAGAGGATGCATTGCTACACGCGCCAAGTAAAAATTGATTTTGTATTTAAGTCGATGGTAGCGTTAATGTGGAAAAATAAGGTCAAATAGTTTTTAATATTCTCCTCCTTTAATCCATTATTAAATAATGGAAGGAGTCCAACATCCAAGTTTCAACTTAGTCCTCAGGAGTTGCAACGGATCCTTGAGTATGATTCTACTTCTGTCTAATTATTAAGTACAATGAATCAATTATAATGTTTATAACAGCAATAGTGACTAAGTAGAGATTTAGTAGAGCAATGTAGCAAGGTGGCGCCTTGCATATTGAAATTTATTGTTGCAATTACTTGTGTGAACGTTTATGGCCTATGCCTATGCCTAAATACGTTACTGAAATTGTTATACTCCGTCTCCGTCAGATGCTACATACGTCGCTCACTTCATCAAATTATATAACTTAATATGATTGAGAAATAGTAAATAATTAATTTGGTTCCACTTTTCTTTCAATATTTTGAGGGAAAATTTTAAAACGCCTACTTATCTTATCGAAATCTTATAATTTGACTCGAGTTTGGGTCAATTTAATAGACTATTTAATAAGATAGATAAGAAAAGCAGTAAAAATGATTATTTTTAGATACGATACACTTTTTATTAATATTTGAATTTTTCTTACCTCAAAATCAACCCAGCCATTTAATACACCAGCAATTTTACGCGTTTCATACCACAACAATGGTATCGCGGTGATAGGAAAAAGGTACACCGTGAACAGATATTCAATGACTGCTTCTTCAAATTTACCCTCGGAGGTGCGCAGAATTTGTACTTTATTAAGAGAAAGGTACATAACGTAACTGACTAATGACAAGAAACAAAAGATTGAGTACAGCATGGAAGGAGAGGCTATTTGGAATCGATTCACGCCAGAAGATGGTCTTGTTAAAGGGAGCACGCCCATAATACGAAGCAAAGTAAACACAGGTTTAATATTTTCATACACGATATCTTTGTAAATTCTCGGCGCAATCAAGTTATCTCTCAGCGGGCTGACCGAATTCAAGGACGGACTTTTCATGCGAGGAGTGTGCGTGGGAGTCAGGTCGAGGAAAATTATTTTGTTTTTCGGCTTTTCGTCAATTTGCGTCGCGAACCCATTCGGGAGCTTGATAGTCGGATATAAGTTATGGTTGGAATATAGTCGAGACATTTTGGCTACGAGATTGAATTACATAAGCGACGAGAAGCTTATGCCAATTTCGGGAGGGAAAGCGAGTGAACGAATTGGGTACTAGGACGAGAATGGGCTTTATACGTTGGCTTTATGAGTTCTGTGAGTTAGCGGTCACTGTAATATTTCAAATTTTGACAAGATGATTATAGTTGGTAGTCGCTTTGACGTCTACATTAAACTTTCACTGTGTTCTTCACCTTGGGGAGTACCTTGAAACAGGCTTTGGTGTACACAATGCAAATGGGTGTTTGTCGGTTGAATATTTGAAGACTCCTGTTTTACTGCACCTTGATCGTGAAATGTTTGATAAACGACTCTAACTTGTTTATAATAGTAACGGAAATGTTGTACGTGAATCAATAAAGTTATATGCACAAAGTTTTATTTCGTTATGTTTATATGTGTATTCCTTAAGATCAAAAACAACTGGTAATCATTTTTTAATAGAATTTTCACCAATTTATGTCGTGTAACGGGTAAGTAGTTTTTGTATCTTTGTTAATTAATGCTGGATGTCAGTAAATTCACTTTGATCGCAAAAACTGTCTTCACAGCATTGCATTACGACAGAAAACAAGAAAAAGGTAACACGAGAGAACAATAAAAGTTTTATCGGCGCGCATCTTGGAAATAAAATATGACGTTTTATGGGACACCTGCTCAACATTACATAAACTGGCGCTAGATACTTGTCCCGACAAATGAATGTTGGAATACCGCGTTATGGCCCATAAAGCTTAAGGCTAGCAATAAATAAAACACCCGAGTGTCTGTACTGGACATTGAATTAAGGCAGTAAACAGTCACTTGAAACTGTAGAGGCATTACAACGTACACTACGTTGTAGCTAGTAACCGTGAGTACTTCAAGAAGACGTTTATTCGTGTAACACTTGAGTTTCCTTTAAAATATTAAATGTACTTTCTGTAGTGATTTCCCTAAATAAAAGTCACTAAATAGTCAGTAGAAACTATAAAGGCATTTTTTTTATAGTATGAAATTAGCAAACAAGCATGCAGCCCACCTGATGGTAAGTGGACAGCTGTAATCAACCCTAGGTAAGATAAAAGTCTCACCGAAAGTTAGCCACAGATGCGTTGCTACCCTTGAGGAATAAGAAGAAATGCCTCGGAATGATGTCTCCCTTATCACATCCTTCAGACCAGAACACAATAGCGCATAACACTGCTGTTACTAGGCAGAAAAAAGTGTGGCGGTGATGCTTCCGGAGAGTTCTACCACCTTCAAAGTATTTGCTAGTACTTAAGACGTACGTCAAACATACGTCTTTTTGTGTCGTATTTTGGACCTTGTTCCTTAAAAATATTAGAGGTATATTTCGGTATTAATTTCATATACTAAAAGTCAGTAAAAAGTATCTTGAAACTGTGAAAGCATTGGAGTGTCTACATTTTAGTTACCTGCTAGTAAGTACTTCAAGAAGACGTCTATTTACATCCTATTTTAGACCGTGTTTCTTTAATATATGAAAATTAAGTTAAAAAGCAGCAAACAGTCACTTGCGACTGTCAAGGCACAACTTACCCACCCCGGTCAGTTCTAGTTATGTACCTGCTGGTAAGTACTTGCAGAATACGTCTTTCCGGGCTTGAGGTAAGATATTTTTTGTAAGAGTCTTTTTATGACAATATTTTATCACTGCAGGAAATTAAAGAATTTATTTTCCTGACGCTACGGTTTTTACAGTTTAATAGTAAAGAAGAGGCTAACGTGCATGTTATACACGTGATTGTAAGTGGCTATGCACGGCTAAATATATATAAATTACAAGGCTTACTATCTGTTAAACAGCTTTTGTCCTTTTCGTTATTATTTTATGGATATTGGATTTTTTTTGTATATGTATATTAGCGGTGCTCCGCGGTTTCAACCGCTACTACAAAATAAACAAACATAACGTGAAGTTATATAGCTTATAGCCTTCCTCGATAAATTTCCTACTCAACACATAAATATTTTTTTCGTATTCGAACCAGCAGTCGCTGAGATTAGCCCGTTTACCCAAATAAATTCTACTGTTTTATAATATTAGTATAAATTCTAAAATATCCTACGTGTAATATTGACAGGCGCTGAGCGTTTTGAAGTGTTTTTATACCTCCTAAAACCTCTTCACTACGCTGTCGGTTCGCTATCTCTTTGATAAGGCTTCAAATGAAAGGCATAAACAAAGTCACTAAAGAGTCATCCGAGCTTCTAATTTTCCGTGTAAATTGAGTTTTCGTGGTCTGATAATTTTATGCAATTCGGCGGTTTATTATTGCGACTGGTTTAAAACAAAAAAGGATACTTACTCTTACATTAAATATATAGATACGGTAACGGAATTGATACGGTAACTTATGACTACTTTATTTAGGGTAATTAAAAAAAGTCCGTCCGTCAACCCATTATTGTGCCACTGCTGGCACGTATCTTCTCTCATATTGAGATAGTTTGAGGCCACGCCCACATCACACACCTAAGAACTTTTTTAAACTCTCGGATGCGTAGGTTTCCTCACGATGTTTTCCTTCACCGTAAAGCGGTGATAATTAACTTCTAATACGCAAATAATTTTAGAAAAATCAGTGGTGGCGTGCCTGAGATTTGAACCTCGAACTCCCGATCGAGAGACCGAGTTTGAACCATTCGGCTATCACTGCAATTAAAAAAAGGGTGTGTGTGAAATTCATACAGGCCGTATAACTTGCATGGCTACAATAGATAATAAATGATAATATAACAATAACAATACTATAATATAAGGCTTATGCTTTTTTAAGTCGATTAAGTAATCACTACAGCCCGTATTCAGACATCTAATTTCGCATATCGATATACTTGAGCTTGAGCTCTTATACAAGCTACGAAGTAAAATCGTTAGCGTTATTCAGAAAGTGGAACAGCGCCATCTAGTGATAGCGCCGACTGATTTCGAAACCCATTTTTATTTCGGCGAGTTCCAAATCACAACTAATCTAAAGAAGTTCCGCTTCAAAATTTTAAAATTGATGGAGCAATCACAGCTTGCAGTACCTAATTAAAATCTCGAGAAACTATATTTAATAGAAGGGGCCTATCTCAAGCGATTTAATCTTCGACGAAGTCTCGCTATGCAGGTAAATTCGATTGTAGGCGCTTAACGGCTCCGTGACCTTTCTTCTTGATTGACTTCTAAATAAATAAGACCAGAGCGAGGCCGTTATGACGTCACGCTCATAACTCCATGACGTAAGTGGATTCCTAGTATTACACATGTTAACGATACCATGGGCGGTTAGTCCTTGGTTTTCTATTTCGTTTTTAATTTATCCGACAATTAATTGTTAATTAGCAATCACAATGAAATTACAATTATTTTTTTGTATAGGTTTTGTATAGGTTACCTCTGTAGAGGTTCTACATTCGATGGATTATGAAGACCTTTTTTTTTGTTCTCGAGGGGGAAACCTTCAAAAGATACCTGATGCCGGGGGAGCGACACCAGGTTATGTGGAATTTCTCAGCACTGAGAAGGGGACTCCGGGATCTCCGAAGGAACACGATCGAAGTCCTCTGAGCGCGTTGTCCCATTGGGCTCCACCCAGGCGATACCATATGGTGAGCTTGTAAAGGTTTTATTAACGAGCATTGGACCGCATGGCCAACTATCAGTACGTGGTCACTGCCACATACATATCTGTTACAAACTCATGTAGAACAGGGGTTGTCAGTACCAATAGTCGGTCACAGCTGCGTTTACATCTTAATTCTTAGAAGTGGAAACGTAAGTGAGCCGTACTCCACACATGACATGACATGATTTTGATACAATGGTCTGTATAAATATAACCGTCCCTTGGATGGGATCGCGGGATTTTTATCCACTAAATCCCAAAGCACACAATTCCTACCGAAAAGCAATGAAAATATTATTTGGAGTATTTCCGAAAGGGAGTTTCTATGATTTGTGCTAACTTAAGATCGTGAATTGTATGCGAGTAGTTCGAGAAATTCAAATTCACGGTCCCTAGAAAGAGCCCTCAACGAACCGACGTGTCAGCCGCACCCCTTCGATTTCGTTTCAAGTCTCACTTGTAGCCACACTATTATATTCGTAAATTATTCTTCAAGGTCTGTAAATACTTGACCTATATTACATCCCGTGAATCGAGTATATTCGACATGCTGATATAATTATTTATGGTCATTACGTGGGGTGATATTTAAGGGTCAGGAAAGATAATTTGTTTCGTCAGAGAAACGCGGTAAATGGTTTCATATATGCGTTGTATTTTTTTTATTTGCGTATCACATGGATAGTAACACGATTACAATCTCTTATGACTATAGGAAACCAACTTTAATTATGGATCAGTTTGGAATATTTCTCTTAAAGAAGACAAAAGAAGCTATTGGCAATTTGTGAAATGTATTAGTGTAAGCAGTTATATCATGAAGATATATTAAGGGTAGAACCTTTAAAATATAGCAATGAATTATAAACAAAATGACTTTTAAACGATAAATAAAATAATACTATTTTTATTGTTTTTGTATAATTCTTTTTTAATTATGCCCTGTAAAAATTAGCCTACGCACTTAAGATTACATTTTCACTTCAATGCATTAATTGATTATACAGTTGCAATTAACCCTGTATTCAAATATCGGTTTAACGGTTTAAGACATTTACTTCTCATTCGAATACAATTCATTTAACATGAGAAATACAAATTACAAATAATGTAAGTACGGTACAAACGTAGATAAAAAATAACAACACTGTGGAGGTGTTTATTATATGACGAAATATGCGTATGTAATTAGATTACATATCAGTTTACAATAGCAATAGTAAGGCAATTCTT
>DWLI01000157.1:0-27197 GCA_018249915.1 Cecropterus dorantes dorantes
GGGGTATACCCTCGGCTTGCCCCCCCCCTAGATTTGGGGCTGGTCCAGCCGCTTCATTACAGGTGCACAGGACGCCGAAGAGTGGCTGTCACTGAAAGCCTTCCTGTCCTCAAGTCTCCGGAGGCAGGGGAAATAAAACTTCTGTCAGGGCTCGAATATTTGTCTCTTCTACAAGCCGATTTCATAAGTGAACAATAATGTCACTGTCCTATAAAATGAGCCTACGAGAGACTGGGCCTCGTACTCGCTTAGTTTTTTCCTATAGCAATTCATATAGAAATAGCTTAGGAGTGTAGAGATATAAAAATATTTGTAACGTTTAAAGGTTCTTTCTTTAATGTTAAATTCGTCCTGTCATGGCAATTGTCAATGATATTATGACACGATTGACAGCTCTTACCTGCATCATGCTACTGTGCACGGAGTGTATGCTGGGCAAGTAGTAAAGTAAAATACTGTCAATCCAAGTTTTTTGCCTACCTGTATCACTGAATGACCGAATATCATTGCGAAAGCTAGTTTGACGACGCCGTTCAGTAAAGAAGTTGGGCAGTTTTTTGAATGGCTAATCGAGCTACTTGACTGCGACATATATGTCGATAACGTAACATAAGTTACGTATATTCTATCACGTATCGCTATAAAAACTATCGATTGAAAATAATATTTATGTTTAGGTATTAGGATTTCAGCACTCTATACCAATGCTTATCAATATGGATTTCTATTTGTTCCAATATGACTATAATTATGATAGATAATTTCATTCAGTCACATGCTCAATTGTTATCTATTTGTATTATCTATTGGTGGCGCCAGTGCGCGGGCTGCCTTAAAACTTCTTATGTGACAGATGAATACATTTGTAAGTGCAGTATTAATATCGGAAACGTCACAGTATCGGTGCAATTTAAATATGAAACAAGTTTGTGGGATTGTTCCAAATAAAATTTACACCTTAGTTTTAATGAGATAATTTTAGCAAACTTATGTTTCACTGACGGAAGTAATGACCTCTGCATATCCCGTGTTGTCATAAGCTTAGGCCTTCTTTATGTCAAGTTTATCAAAAGTTCGTTACTAACCCCGGAAAATAAAGTTAGAGCAGTAAACATTTAAGTTAACATGAAGTGTAAACAGTTTATTCTATGCGAAAATAACAGCACTTCTGTTTCTTTGTGTGACCTTGTTAACGAAATCATTGTGTACATTCCGCTTTATTCGGGAGCATTGTACTCTTTATATTTCGCATGTATGTGATTTTATCAAAGTGCGCTGATATTTATTAAGCCGTACATTCTTGTACTTTTATCTTTCGTATCGTCACGTCTTATACGCCCTAAGCGTCTAGTAAAGCCGACGTACTCGTGTAACGCAATATAAACAACATCCGCAGACGGTCCCGACGCTGACGCTACGTCGCGAGGCGCCCCAATAGTAAATGTTTCACGCCATACTGTACACTTTATTAACATGAATGTTGGCATCTCTGCTCGCCCATTAATCTCCATATAATTAAATGATCAAGTGAAATTATATTTAGCCCAGGAAACGAGGTCGGGCCCACGCACGTCTCGCCGCGTTCCGTTTCGCCCTATCGGACCACACCGAAACCTCTCGTCTGCGTTGAAAACTTCAACATCCGACGCGTCCTCGCTCGAGGTGGCGATGTCATAATATCACAGACGGCCATTCAAATGCAGTCTCGTGTGGGACGAATCAAATTTGATGCGTCGTTACTAGAACTGCTGTATACCCGCGGGCTCTCCTAGCGGTTCCGATATTCGCACACTTAGACGCGTTTCGTCTAAACACTCCCACGGCGCCTCTAATAAAATAATATCGGCATTAAATATTACTCACCGGTAAATAGCGACCAGGCACGACTTCGCGTAGGTATAGGTTATCGTCGAAGGCTTTCTACGAGGCTCGATAACGGAGCCACAAAACCATTAATGAGTGTTCTCGCTTGGTGAAATCGCTTAGGAAAAATCTCAAGTCTTATTACCATAGTAGTAAAGCTAGTTTATTCATAATTGGCGGTTGTCTCCCTCCCCAGTGCAGTGCGTGCGGCTCGCCCCGCCCCGCACCGCATGCATGTCGTCGCGCAAATAAATTGCCATCATAATATCGCGCGACATCGACCCGGCCCGGCCACAATTAAAATTTGCATTCTTGTCGTCTGATTGATAACTCTGTTGGGCTGGTAAGGCGGTATTTGATTTGTGTAGGCGTAACTATGAACGCATAATGTTACGTACGATTGTTTATTTTCACCAGGAAACGAATGCGAATATTGCATCTAAGAATATTAAACGGATCGTTTTATAATTACGTCACTTTTCTTTTGCTTTTCCCTTCATTGATAAAACGCATCGGCATTAGTGCAAGAGATAACAGAGTTGCATTGCAAATATACTTATCATTTTATGCCCTGTCTCCTGTCAGGTTAAACCTGCAGGTTTAGTCTTAATCACAAACGGAAATAGCTATAGAATCTTGGTATATTTACTTACATTTAATGGATTAAAACACATAATGTGAATATTTTATATTCAGTTTGAAATACACTGGAAAGTATGTTTTACTGGATTTGTTTTTGTGCGGCGAATGATAATTTACAAATTTTGCAAGAAAAAAAATTGTTTCAGTTACTTATACTATATACTTAGCATTAAACTTATTAAATGATCTCGTTGATTTCAGTGCAAAGTGCAATTGAAAACTAAAAATTAAGCTGTTATCTGCTATTTCAAAACAACTGAAATTTCCGCACAAAATACTTAAATCAGTAATATCAAAATATAAAGAAACGTTTTATTTATAGCAAACTTTTTGTAACTTAACAATTTTTACAGAATTTTATAAGGGAAGGTACGTGAACTAAGAAAGTAATTCTAGGTAATAACCTAAAACAGGGTTCCGAGGTGTTCCCATCAGAGTTAAGTGCGGATGCTTTTAAAGTAAATAGTCACAAATTTGAAAGGTGCGTCGTGTCTAATTTGCCATAAGCGGAAACACTAGGAGGAAAGTGAATTACATTTTATACAGGCTTAAACGTAATAAGTAAAGTTAATGTTCGCTTCGTCCGTTTATCTCACCTCGCGACGCCTTCCTACTTTCACACCGCGGGGGCTTTAGATACTGCCATCTTCTGGAACAGTGTTTTTCAATATTTTCTATGTTATTTACGAACCCCTACCCGCCGTTGTTACTAACTAGACTTTTAATGTATTATAAATATCAAATGAATTATGTCTCACGTTCATACCTATCACAATGTTTTTCATATTTTACATATTTCGCATTCAAAAGCCTTCAATTAAGATGTTCTTAATTATAATAAAAATAATATGGACATATATTGTTTTCTGTATTTAGTGGGGTTTCGTGAATTCGCGATCCCCTTATAGCGGCTATACCATCAGGGGTTCTCCATCCATACTTTGCAAAACACTGTTCTAGAATACGCAGAATGTGTATTTAAAATTTCAAATATAATCATGTTATTTAAAATTTACGAACATCCTTTCATAATGCCCGAACACACACTGTTTCGACGTTTATGACAGAAAATGATGATAGGTAATTTGTTTTTCGTGGAAATCTGGTCTGAAATAACAGATATATGTGATCGCGTGTTAGAAACAAAGTATTATGCATCGCGTCTCGTCTAATTCTGTTCCTTGACGATTAATACTCTAGAAAATATTTTTTAAAGTTTGTTTTTATGAGGTGCAATTGTACGATACGCTCACTCTGCAGGCATTCGCAGAATGATGTCCAATAAATTATATCCGATATTTTTATTTAGTTAGTTGGCCCACGTCCACTATTTCTACAAAAATCTCTCGCGAATCTAATACAATTATATGGAGACATTGCACGCAAAAGGTTAAATAAAAATAGAACACTAGATCGTACTAATGTCTTATATAGGCGATAAAATAAGTTCGTAAATATCCAATAAATTAACCCAAATCGCTCTCGATAAGGTGTTTGCTATCTTTATAACTGTCTGCACGTCGTAAAACTGTCTGAGTATGAAGTTTCCGAACACATAAGGCATAAGGAGATGGCCGGCGTTCAACAAAATGCCCAATAAGGAGGCCGAATGATTTGTATGATTTTTATGTTTATGGTTTATACAAATTGGTTCGACAATGCAAACGGCCTTTGCGCCGCCTTGCATTTTAATCAGAAACTCTGGAAATAAACATAGGTACACATATATACGACTTGAATTATGGACATATAGAACGAGAAGAACCAGTCACAATTGCGACAAGCAGGCGCCCGGGCCAGTCAATGAAGTCAAAAATATAATAATAAATTAAATTGATGTCTGTCTGTTATTTTTAATTATTGGCTCTAAACTCATGTAATAATTTATTTGATTTGTGTCTCATATATAAAATATTGTCTATAAGCACGGACTAATCTCAGAAGCTAGCGTATATATAAATAATATATAAATTAGGTATAGACAAGGACAGCAATAGAAATGTGGAAAATAATTTTCCAAATATGCAGGCGAACAAAGCCTCATTATCAATTTAGGTATGTAAATAAGTATGTACGTTTCATGCCACGCCAATTAGTACGTCCTATAACCTTTATTAGCGCGATAATTGTTGAACCAAAGGTATAATAATATTCAATAATTTATTTCGATTGCGATTATGATCATTACTGTAATTAATCTTATGTTTAATTACAACTGAATAATAACTATAGTAATAGCGATTTGGAATACATATTTGGTTTAAATGACCTCAGTGTAGCATAAGATCTATGTATGTTTAGAAGTTAATAATTGAGAACAGAAGATCTATTTGGTTGCATACAAACACAATACATACGTAAACACTTCTTAAGTCACTTCGGAATTTGGAAAAATCTATACAAATATATACACCATTCGGAAAAGGGTAGAGTGTAGAAAGCCTCTTTGGTTACTTAAATTTCATGTTATTCCTTGATTTCAGTGAAATAAATAAATCAGCGAAATAAAAAGAAAGATTATTTATTATTTTATCACGAAGTAGGTATGTAAGTACTAGGCAACTGAGCAATTTAAGTATGATTTATTACGTCAGAATTGCTTCACTATTAGGAGTATTTTATTATTTTCGTCGTTTTATTCCACGGGTAATAAATTATAGAATACGGGCTTATATTGGATACTTGCATACTACCCTGGGTGATACACTATTGATCTCCACAACGTTGTTCGCAAGGGACCTGTTGACGATATACCCGACACACATTGAGACAAATTTTCACTCTGTGACAGCACAAGTTGCCGGATTTTAAGATCATTGTGTTCTTCCCCTGTCTTTGAACTTTAGATAATCATATAATACTCCAGTTTCACCTCGACCTCTCCTTCCAGTTCATATTTTTTCTCAACGTTCCTCAAAGTCCTGAAGTTAAATGTTGCTAGATATAAGATTTCTTATCGTCAGTTGTGGTAGCTTGATCCCCGCCGAAGTAGTGGGACTGTCGGGGACTGGGGGCCAAGCTATTACTGCAGCTGTCATCAGGGGCTTTGTTATAGTTCCCTCAGTTTATTTAAGAGTGTAAACTCTAGTATGTATGTAGAGATATGTAGAGATATGCTGCTACTCATAATAGTTAATGTCCCTTACTCGTTTTCTATGACATCCCTGGGAAGAGAAGGAGCGGTGCTATTCCTTGCCACCACACAGCTAATATTATCTTCACTAAATATTATACGACGTCTCGTTATTGTGCACTCGCTTTGGAAGTTTCAATTTAATAGATGTCTATAAAATAGCTTATTGCCTGCCAAGATAACATCTTGCATGGATTTCGCGAGTTTGTCGTGTGTCGCCGCCTTGTCGGTAAACTGAATAGCCATTAGCCTTCGGTCTCACCGACGACGATAGACGTTATTAAAATTCTCTTTCTTTTTTTGATTTGGAAGTTACTAACTAAGATCAGTTTTACCTGAGGTTGGCCTCAGAGGTGATACCCGAGGTATAAGTTGCACAATCTTTACACGAGAACACGATGGCGCTTAATACTGCTGTTATTAGGCGGCAATAGTGTAGTAGCACATAGGGTTCTATTACCTTTAAATGTTATTAATGAGTGCTAAAAATGCCTTTTGATACTCTAAATAATTTACATTTGTAGATAAATTTGTAGAAACGATACATAAGTACATCTGGTCAGCTGAATGCATTACACGATTTTTCTATTCTTCATATGTGGTCTCGTGGCACTGAAATTATGTTAAATGGAATCCCGAACATAATTATTCATTTCGATATCTATGTTATGACTGTATTTGTCATTTGAACTATGTCTAAATGTAAAATATTTAAAACTTAGATTTAATTATTAAATTTTAAGTATATTGGCTAGTCCGAAACTATATCTATTTCAATTGGTATCATATTTTAAATCTGACTGTATTTTATTTAAATATAAAATTGTTATAAAACCTTACTCATAATTTTACTACACTGTCATTCGTGTACTCGTTCCTGAATACTCGCCGAAGATGAGACGTGTACCTTATCTTATTATGCTTGAATATCTTTATTATATAATCATTTTAACATCAAATAGTGGTTTTATCTTGATTTATGTATACCTTGTTGGTAATGCTTAAAAGATTATTTTAAGCGGGGTTTAAGTAACTGTATGTTCGTTAATTTTATATTAAAGGCATTGTATTTGTTAATATTTTAGTTTATTAACAATCATAATTAATAATTTACAAAAACACATATTGCTTTTGTTAGTGGACTCAAATTTTTTTTGGACAATGGATTATCTGTTACCTTAAATATTTTTTTCTTAATAGTGTTAAGTAATTATGCGTACTTATTTGAAGGAATGTTAGATAGAAAAAAATATATGAAGTTTCAGCCGAGTCCTCGGGGGTAGCATTATATTTGTGGTCGATATCAGGTGAGGACTACAATCTAATCTCTATATGTATAATCGATACTAAATAGATATATGTGTGGCAGTTATAAAAAGTATTTATAATTTGAGTGCAATAATTATGTAGATCTTCCTATTACTATTTCATTGCTGTGCCCAAGTATTCTTTGAAAGTGATAAGTTTATAGGCAATCCACCACGTTGACTAAGTACGGATTTGTAAGCTGCACATATCTGTGAGAACTTTTCTTTAATTCAGGCATATATTTGTAAGTTTTATAACAATATTTACCTTTATTGTAAAATTGAGTCATATTTTTTTAACACGTATATGTAACATTTGAATATCAGATGTGTCTGGGATTTGTACCCCAGACCTTTTAATTGCAAGGCCGAGTTTCAACCATCAGCCTATCATTGCTTACATAGATAACATGTTTTGTAATGTTAGCGCAAATTACCTCGCTTTTAAGGCAGGAAATTATTAATAAAGTATGGACGTAAATTAGTAATTATATGGGAAATTATGAATCTACTAGTCTATGTTTTCGCGATTAAGATTACTTTGCTGATAATAAAAGTTTAGCAATAGGAAATTATCAAGTTTGTTAAATTTATAGCTTATAATCATTTTATTTACCTCATATAATAGTTATGGAAACTTAACAGTTAATGTTAGTATTAGGTTAAGTAAATACCTTGGATATAAGAACATATTTGGAATATATTTTTTTAGGTAAATTTGAAAGGATGTACAATTTTAAATTGGGTAAAGGAAGTTAAATAGGGAATGAAAGTTAATTAGTTAATCAGGTTATAACCTCAAAATGTGGTCACTAATTCCGGAGAATATATTATAAGTTTTTGGCATTAAATACTTCAAAGGCATTTCCAATATAAATAAGAACTTCTGTTATTCAACACAGATTATAAAATGGTGTCAATAATAATTTGATCTATCTAAAACATATATTATCTGCCTATAAACCGATGACTTTGGACGTTGAGTATCTATAAAAACGCATTCAAAAACTCAGATTAAGTGATGGCCGTTACTTCGTTTTACGATTTTTCTTAGCTATTATGGAGAGTGTAGTTACCCTCTTTATTGTACATTTGACATTTAATATTGCATAAAACTTTACGAGTTCCACATTCCATGGAAAATTTCATGTTTACAGGAAGCGGGGACGTATCTGAAAACTGTATGAATGTGAAAGCGATTTTTAATGTTCTTTCATATTTATGGGGCACGATGAATCATTCATGCTTAACGTTTTTTATTTATTACAATCCGACAAGGATTTGATATAAATAAAAATGTTAATGACTTACATACTATTGAAAAAACAAGTAAAAAACTTTATTCATTTATAAAATATAATATAGGTTTGTAGGGGAATCAAAAGACCTATTGAACTTTAGTTTTTTCTAATCATATATCGGTGATTAGATTTTTTAAAACAGATCAAACGTTAAAAAAAGTGATAGTAATTAATAAAATTTATTTGAGAACTATTTCCATAACGTAAAAGTATTTCAATAAACATAATTTAAATTTTAAATCGCTATAAAAACAATGCAAATTTATAATCAGTCCCCATTTCGTCTGAGCGGTAGCCTGGTGATTGCCGGCACAGTTGATTAAGCGATGCGCAACAATAATTCTTATTAGCGGCGGTAGACACCTGTTGCTGACACCCGACACCGCCGCGCTTTACATAATCTGCACACCTCGCCGCAGCACTACTCACATCTGAGACCCTGAGTACACAGTCTGTCAGTATCAGTCGGTAAACGAATTTGTACCAAAAAAAGCTTCTCATAGTCTTTAGAACAGGCATACTTTTAAATATTTTCTATGAATTTTGTATTTTTAATTTGCAAATTATAAGTTTGAGTATATGTACTTCATAACACTATAAAAGTCAGACTATCTGTATTCAAAATCAGTACCAAAACAACAAATACACGGAATAAAAAGTTATATCCTTAATTTTTTTAACAGATAATTCTTACAATTCGTGAACACCTTAGAAAAATGCAAATTGTCTTTAATATATATCTATATATAAATTTATAACATCAATAGATTAACATTGTACCATCAACAGAATTCACACCAAAAATCATTTTATTCTGTTCTCGTGTCATTAAAGCGTTATTCACTCACCTTTATTCAGTAAGATATATGCCGTTGTAATACTGTTTGCTTAAATCTTTGCACTGTGACTATTCTCCTTTTTCTCACATATCATCGGTCCAGATTTAATTAAGATATTCATCATTTTTTGCTTGTAGAAGTTAGTGCAATATATCAAGTACCGTTTTCGTCAGTCATGGGGAAAACCCTTGTTCAAGTTACCTTACGCTTTTCCTTATCGTCTTATTTATCAACAGACCTACATTGTATAATGTTGATCCACAATTGCATATATGCAATGTCAAAATGGCTGAATGGTCCCAACTAATTCCTCTCGTAATCTGTCCGTTACATATTGGACATCTCGTACATCTACTAATGTAGGCAAAACATATAGAATAATGACTTTAAAAAAATAAAAGTTGTAGGATTCCTCATAATCTGTTCTGTCGCCGTGAAAGCACAGTTAAGGAATAATCATATCTAATACACTAATAGCTAATAGCTTCGGTAAACTAGAAATCGAACTTCGGACCTTCAGCGTAAGGAGCCAAAGTGTTATTACACTAGATGCAATTTATGATTTGAAAGTTATAAAATAATGTAAAGCATGCTTTATTTCAGGAAGAACTACTTTATGTAATAGATTGCTGATTAATAGATTACTTATGAAATAGATTGCTGGTGTATACAAACTACAAAATCACAACATAGAGCGTCCCAAAATCAACACCAAAGCTCATGAAACTTTTCATTATTACTAAAACACCCATACATTAGTTACATACATACGTTAATTTAATGAAGTATATTTTTTTCCTAAAACACCCTGAAAGACTAAAGTGCAAATTGGTATTTATATGCGTATAATACTTATTAAAATGATGTAACGTATATTCTGCTCACAAAATTGATTAACAATTAAACTAAGTTTAATTAAAGCAATTTATTACAAGATTTTTTCAGGTATCGTGATAAATATAACATTCATACTTAGGTACACGTTTAAATAATAGAGTTTTACACGTACTTACTCCGTTCAAAGGAAGAGTATAAGTATCTAACTACGAGATTACTGTCGTAGCAGATTGGCCTATTACATACCTTAAAGGGCAGGAACTCCTCGCCAAAAAGTCTTATATGACTATTTGGTCCATATACGTTAAAATATTACCCCTCCATTTTGAAGTCCACTGATGGACATAAGTCTTCTCTAACGAGGGTTTAACCAGTGTGTAGTGGTGACCGTTATATTTAGCGTACAAAAAGTTTTTGATCTGACGAAACACAGGATAATCTTTACAATGCTAATTATGAACCAAGCGGGCAGAGCCGCATGATAGTGCTAATAAAATCTAATATATTGTGTTCCGTTTATGTCTAGACATTCGGTTCTCACGCTGATTCACCCAACCAAACTAATAGCGGTATCTGCACATGTTGCTGCCAATAATTATTCATTATACACTCGTTTGACACACAATTGATGGTTGCATAAAATTTAATTATGTTTAACAGCACCGGCGGAAGACAAATGTTTATACCGGCTGTGAGTTGGACGATTAATTCAGTCAAATTACATAATTCATACATCTTTTAATAAGATCTATAGAATTAACGAAGATTATTATCGAGTTGTTGAGGAAATATTTCGTTTTATAATCGGTATTAATGATGAGAATATCTAATCATAGTCATTGTATATATTAATAAATAGTTTATTGGTTTATGCCTAAAAATAACTTAGTTAACATATTTGTTATAGGTGTAATAATTTCTTACTTTTGGCATATCTATACGAAATATATTAATTGTTGAACGGGGTCTCTTATATTTACGTTAAATAAATATGCACACAATTCTGCCGAAAGGTTATTTTTTTTAAGGTAAGAAATTACTTTCTGCCACATAACCTTTCGAGCTTTCTTAACGATAACTAGTAATAGTTTATCGTTAAGAATGCTTTTTGTCTAAATTGGTTCAACCCTGTAACATTGCGAATATATTGGTGAACATGGTAAAATTATTGGATCACAATAAATTCCTTTTGTATTATTGAACATATAAAACAAACACCAAATGTCCTTATTATTAATGAAGATTTATATTTTTGATAAAGATTATTTTTTTCATTACTTCTAGCGTTTAAAGTTCCTTACGATTCTTAAATTATTATTAAAATTTTAATAAGAAAATCCTTTCATTCGATACCCATATTACAGGGGTCCATAAAAAGTTAGTGGTCCGTCATCTTGGATCGTGCGCCATATTGGATTTGAAATGACGTCACAAAATTGTCATCAAATGTTCATTGCCACGTAAACCAAATGTGTATGCAAAATTTCAGCTTAATTGTTTGCGGTTACCAAGTTTAAAATTCAGTCGTAGGATTTGACCTACGCATACGAACTTATAAGGCAAGTTAAAAACAAGCTTGTAAAAAATAATTACTCAGCAATATACAGCATCTCAGCTGTTAACTAGTTAGTACGTTGTTGAGAAGCGTCAAAATATGCTGCTTTAGGCTAATTCGGAGCGAGCAATTTATGCTCTGCCCACGCTCGCTGAAATACGACGTACGCCTCTTTCAACCCTTTTATGTAGAGGATTTATCGATGTGACTGGTACACGCTTCAATGAACCGGCCGTATACCCTGGTTTGACATGTAACTCATACTTATCGTGATCTATGATATTACAATGCATTGCACGTCATGCTTCATTGCTTGCTATTCCTACGAGTATCGGCTCCTATTCGTAGTTTAATAACGTCACGCTTGAATGATGACTGATATTTGTCCTATTGAACGAATTTTATAATCTAATTCCCAAAACTCCCCATCCCAAAACTCATCCAATCGCATCAATTAAAAAGTTGTGTTCTCTATCATAAGTTTTTATAAGTATTGGAATATAAGTAATTACAAAGAAACGTACTGATACAATTTGGTGATCTAACGTGTTTTTGGATGGAACATTCAACACATTGGTCAGATCCTTGGCTGGATTAAATTTGTAATTTATATTGTATTTATATTGAATACGAGCATTTTCGTGTTTAATTTTAAGTTATAGCATGATACAATATAGAAATGTAAAATAAAATGTTAACAATTGCTTTAATAAATGCCCAATATAATCTCGTTTTAAATTAAGGAAAAAGAGATTATTGTTCGCGACTAAATTAAAGCGGCGCGTCGCGACGTACTCAGACATGACAGTGAAATTTTTGTTTTCATCACTAAATTCCCAACATTATTACTTACAAACATATTATTTTAGTTAATGCAGAGGACTTGGCAAATTTACCGATATTGAGTAAATTCAAAATAAACAAGTGCAATATATATCGGGTACAAATTTCCATAAACAGATCGTGAAAGAAGCATAAGACGGGCGTCGCCAATACTTCATTTCCCTGGCGAGCCGGCACTGGCACAGCGCCAACGGTTCCGAGAACACAGAAGGTTACCCGATGTCTCGCCTCGGTTTATATGCCTAAATCATCTCGGAGATAATATTTTTACGGGTATTTAACTGATTCCTGTATTTCAAGCAGACGCAGCGAAAGTGCGACAGTGAAGAGTTGTGACGAGTTGAATAATGGTTTTGTTGTTGGCACCGCACAAAGAATATCTTTATAATGATCGATCGTAACCTGAAATATAGCGATGTTATTTATATTACGAATTTGTAAACAAATTGCTATTTATCTAGTTGCGTCGGGATTTCACGCTGAGTCAGACATTTTGTAAATGACATGGTGTATATGAGGCGTGATTGTTGCATCCTTATCGAGGCGCCGCGCCCTCCATCCTCATTAAACTGGCAACCAATTCACGAACCAAAAACTGCTGTACGCAAATAGAAAGTTGTAGAATAAACTGAATTGACACAAAGAGACTTGAATCAATTTGTTCTCACGCAACATGTCCCTCCGTTTATCAGTGCACTCAGGGAGTGAGGTTAATTAAATAGTTACGCGAGAGAGAGATAACAGTGACGCCTATTTATAGAGGCCGGGCCATCTTATCGACCTAAAGCATCTGATAGCGATCTATTTAACACCGAATCGCTCACACTGTTTGTTTCTCGAGACTGCATTCTCTCCATTATGTTTTCTAAGATAGTAAGTCGGCATAGATTCAATTTACAATTACAAAGTTATTCCATTTATGAATCACGTAAAGGTCTTTAGATTAAAGCTATATCGTGTTTAAACTTATATGTACCGTATCAATGGTGTGATTTAATTTAGAGTCGATAAAAATGATTATAAAGTTGATAAACAGGGTATTAGTTTGCATGTACATATTTAAATGTGGAGTGCCTACATGTATTATTATATTTACACGAAAACAATATTATTCTAGCCGCAAAATTGTTTATTTTAGTTAAAAGTAACGTAATCAGCATCCATTCTGCGTGGTAAAGTATAAATGATGTAATGTGATTTTGGTGGCATATTGGTGGTTAATTTTTGGCATTTTCCTTGTTGAAGTGATTATTGAGTGAGTGCGTCTTTTCTTATTTATTTTAATTGACAATAAATCAGCAATTTATGTCGCTAAGTGGTAACTGCTGAAGTCGATCAAAGATGCGTTGCCATTCCTAAGGACTAAGATGGTCGCTTTATATGTAAGTGAGCCGGCAACCATCCTTCCAGCGAAATGTAAAAATTGCTTCACGCTAGAAATAGGTGTGATGGTGCCTCCCCGATCGAACTACACTGGTTCTACCACCTAGCAAACTTATTACTGCGGGCCTTTATATAGGCATCTTTTAAAGTGGTAGAGTTCATATGATGCAGAGACTTATATGATGCTTCAACTTTATCGAAAAGTAGTATTTCTAACAAGTCAGGATTGCGAATAGAAACACTATTGTTCTTAAGCAAAAACAAAAATGTATTATATTCTAAGGCAATGGTAGAGATTAATCTTTTTTTACCTTTCACTCTCCCAATTGGGAGGATTACCCATGAAAAAATCCTCATGGGTAACCCTTTCAATTGGGAGAGTGAGAGGGATACTCGTATGTTAGACTCTTACCGACTATAACTTAAAACACTCAAAAGAAAATCAAACACATACAAAAAAAAATGTTATTTACTTGTGTGTAGTATGTAATTCCAAAAAAATACAGTATACGATATATTTTATACAAAAATTGAGAAAATCGTTATTCAACCACAATTGTTTGCGTATTTTTATCGTTCTATGAAATTTATGTTATCATATTATTGTCGAAGGTAGAATTCAGTCACTCATTCATTCACTACAATGATTTTACTTCTAAAATCGTTGAGTTTGTGCTACTTTTATTGTTTTTTTTTGATGTCACCAAACACTTGTTAACAAAGTTAATGTATTGAAGGTAAAACGGGTACTTCTAGCATTGGTGTGATATTACTTTTATTCATTATTCTAAAATATCTACATTTAAACGTTAAACTTTATAACAGCATGGCCGTTTTCTACATTTCAACACTTCGCTGCAACTTTTATTTTTAGATGTCCGTTCGAGTGCGGTATGTAAATGCGACTTGTTAACTTGTGCTTGCATCGAGTTCGCGATACTGAGTTAAGGAGCACCGCACATTATGTGCAAAACATACCTTAGACTGGCTTTGAACATCGTAGAACTTTTATGGTTCGAGTAGAGGTTGTCATGGTTCACTGACCATCACGACACGACCATCTTCGTCCTCTAATAACTCTAGAACCTCTGTTTTATATGAAGTTGTCCATGGGCCATTAGATGGAAGTAGCAACAAGCATGCGCTTGTTGCTACTTCAATCTGATAAAAAAACACGGATCGTCAAATCTGTGAAAAAACTCTTTTTTTATTGCTAACTAGGGGTTTGATTGATTTACTACTTACACGCATATGAAGTTAGTCAAGTTTACAAATTGTAGGTAAATATAGATACTATATAGGCAGATACTAATATTTTTTGCACGATTCTTTTTCGAAACGTCAGATCTTCGTCAGATGACTAACAAAAACTAACACCGACCAATAAATTATGATTCAAATGCATCGATTGAAGCATAAACATTTGTGCAATAGTTTCATGTAAAACAAATATGTGCCTTGACTACAATGTGCGGAGGTACTAATATTTTTCAACGCTCTCGACGACATTAATATTAATTGTAGCCTTACCTATTCAATTAAATTCTGAATATTTCCCGTAATTGCATTAGTAGTTATTAAAATGTTGTTCCAATAAACATTTGTATTAAATGGCAAAATAATTTTACTTTGCTTTAGTATAAACTAATGCGTAATATTAAGTAGTTTTACGCGTTAAGTGTAAATATGACTACAACAAATTTGTTCAAAACGTTCCAAACTAATTATTATAAGATAGTTGGCAGTAAATTTTCCAACCACAGGTAATTAATAAATTTGTGAATTAAACACATAATCGGTAATAATAAAGTTTTGTGATTGAGATTTCAAAATAAATGATTTCTAAGCTCATAGTATTCATGAAAGTAATGAAGGGCACAAAATAGTAATAACTTTTTCTTTAATTTCCGTCTCTTGAAATTGCTGACGCCAATTTAAAGACACTTTCATGCAAAAATGAGTATTAAAGCGAGTTTTACGGTAGTTTATTAAAATCACCAACTTAAACGTATAATTTACATAGTATACTGTTTTATGTCATTTAATCGAACCTTTTGAGTACCTATTGATGGATCAAGGAGGGGCAGAATAAGGAAGTTTGTTTCATAAGGAAGTCAATTCCTGTTTGCTAATTTAAAAGTACGTACGTCTATCCGTAAAATACAAGAGGCCATTAACTTTTAAAAATAGAAGGATAAGCCTAAGGACATAAGCTCTTGAAATTTAAAAGGCAGCATGTTATCGGAACTAATTTGATTTTCGCTATCAAATTTTTCGAAAGCCTACCATTATCTAGTCGAGGCCTCTAGACGAAGACTTTGTACCCGCTAGTGGTCTGGAGTAAAATTGAATAATTGTGCGCGCAATGCATACAGCTGAAGCAACTCGTATGATACTAAAACTCATATGATACGAATATTCCATTGCATAAATAAAGGATCAAATGATGACTTGACGTCAGTTGACGCCGAGTTCAAAGGAATCCCAAATAACTGGCGCGCCACAAAATAACATTCCCACTTTTATTACTTATTTATTTTAGTTTTAAGCTTGGATTTTTATTTGTAGAGAAATCTTTACATCGTTTTTTACTGAACGTAGTAATTGGTAGGATTTGAGTATGTTTTGTCAGCTTGATTGTCTTTTTTACTGGTTATCTATCGCTTTGTAAGATTTAGTTTTCTGTCGTTCTTTTTAACTTTATATCTAACCAATAATTCTTATTTATTTTTATTCACTAACTAATATGACTCATTGTTAATAAAAACATATGGAAAAGCTTATGATTATCGAGAAAACATAATAAAAGTACATTCATTTGTTTTAATTGGCCGGACTGGACGTAATACGGAATAAATATCACTCAAAATATTTGAATATTTAATGAAAGTACGTAAAAATAATGAAGCAGAATGGATTAAACTCGGCCTCTCAATTAAGGGTCCGAGGTTCGAATCCCAGGGGCGCACCATTGATTTTTCTAAAATGATGTGCGTATTAGAAATTAATTATCCTTGCTTTACGGTGAAGGAATACATCGTGAGGAAACCTATACACCTGAGCGTTCTTAAAAAAGTTTTCAAAGGTGTGTGAAGTCTACCAATTCGCACTTGGCCAGCGCGGTGGACTAGGGCCTGAAACTCTTTCAATCTGAGAGCAGACCTGTGCCCAGCCGTGCGACAATAATGGGTTGACGATGATCTTGACGTAAAATTATTATTTTTTTAAAATGATGTAGCAAACGACCATCCAGTCAACCTGATGGTAAGTGGTCACAGACATCATTGACATCTATAAGCAACTTCATATATAACAGGGATTTTCTGAAGTCAATCACAAGTGCGTTGCCACTCCCATGGAGTAAGATGGTCGCCTCATATGTAAGTGAGCAGGAAGATATAATTATATTAATTAAATTTAGCAATGAAATATAGTTAAATGTTTAAAGTAGTATTAGGATAATGAATATAAAACGTTTCAAACTAATTGCGTGCCATGAGAATGAAGTTTAAGCGCATAGCATTCATGTTTAATTATACCATTAAGCAATACACTAGTTGCGTTTTGCATAATCTTGCGTGCAAATTGATACGACACCATAGACATATTTCTATGCATAAAATTCTTGACCTCCCACATGAGTAAAATGGAATTTATGCAAATCATGCAAATAAAATAGCAGCAATGATAACATGGTGATTTGAATATAGGTGTATCACACCAAAGGCTTCGAATTCCAGGTACGCCTCTCGACTCCATTTTTCGAAGTTATATGCTCGATATTAATTCACTGTTTTAACGGTATAAGAAAGCAGCATCAGAAAATCTCTATACGCGTACTAAGTCTTTGGAGTTCTCAGAGGTGTGTTTGCTAATCCGTACTTGCGTTAGTTCCTTTACATTGCAAAGAATAATTTATTTAATATTTGCTATTTAAGTTTTGAAAGACGTCAAAATAGGCAACAATTTTAGAAATATTTGGGATTTTTTTATGATATTTTAAATAAATATTTTGATATTATATTAACGCTCGTTCTTAACATAACATAGTAAAATTGTAAAATATTGTTAAGTTCTTGTTTCTTTGTTTTTTTTTTTTAATTTATGGGCATAGATAACCGATAAAGTAATGTGATTGTATGTAAATGTTTTATGTTGAGCAATAACATATATTTCAATTGTTAATTAAATGTCCAAGTGTAGCAAGGCCTATGCAAAAAAAAGATATCGTTCCTAAGAATATAAAAATTAATCGTCTTATAAAAATTGGACTATGTTTGTATATTTTATTAATTTCCTTACCACTGCCAACATTATGGTTCTGGGAAATATATCGTTTCGAAACTGAGACGAGGCTCCCGATAATTACTCCGTAATCTAAGCTTTATTCTAATGATACGTCGAATTGCAAATATTAGAGACCTACTAGTGGAGCGTTAACTCTAGAATTCTGTTAAATAAAAGATAAGCACTTCAAGTTGTTTATCTTATTCCTGTTAGCTACCATTTAAGCATTCATCGTGACTAAGCCTCGAACGGATACAATATTATAAAGTTTGCTGCTGTAGAAAATTTAATGGAGGAAATCTTATCTGTTTATTTAAAATATTACCAACAATTTACAAGCTGTTGCAAACAAAGTACTTGATTGTGTATTTTGTGCGTATGATTTTATTTCGATAAATATTTGTGTACTTGATAATTTAGTACATATGACCAAAACGTTTCTAACATTTTGTTGCTAAGTATTTAGCTAAAGATACTTATATACATAGTAACTACTTAATGAATGGTAAAACTTGTCACAACCGAAAAATACAATTTTGTACAAGAGTTCTATATGCGAATGTCATTATTATATAATCGATGATTAGGTATGTAAGAAAGATCATAATTATGTGATTAGTTATGATTGCGCGATCATAAATATTAATGTTTAAGGATTTCTTTTAGAGAATAATCGTAAGATTAAGAAGAATATGTGTAACTGCTTTATGTTTATTTTTAGTCATTTTTTTCATTTGTATTGTCTTGTTACAGAATTTCATTTTTCTACTGTCTTGTTACATAGTGTCAGTTTTGTATTGTCTTGTTACAGAATGTCAGTTCGGGAAACAAGCGAAGGAGCTGGGTTCGACATGGTTCGCGGACCTGGGCCCGCCCTTCGGCGTCATGTACTGCATCAAATGTGAGTGTATATCGGTACGTATTATCAGTATTGTTTTGCATCTTTACCGCCGCCTGATACGATACTATACTTCAGTATCTTTCTAAAAGAATGGGGAGAGGAGTTCGTTTCGTTAAGATGATCTGTTATGTATATAGAACGAGAGAGAAGTAGAGTGACAAAAGAGAGGCACGATGAGGTTATTCTATCACGTGAGATCCTCTTTCATGAAATTGAGAGTAAAAGTTAGCGTAGTCGTGAAGAGGTATTTTACATTGAATAGAATAATATTAATAATATTTGAAATTCAGTTTCGATAAACTTTTATCAGAACCCTTACTGCCTTTTTAAAGTACAATTACCAACATTATTCAAATTTTAATCATACCAAATTTAATCTTACAAAATACTTAGTCACAATATTTTTCAAAGGGTAGTCATATTCCAAAACAAATGGTTCCATTGATTCATTCTTCCCCAGGTTCAGAAGAAGCGGCGGGTAGTCGCGAAGGTGCACTGTCGGAACATAAAGAACGAGTGCCCTGAACCTTCTTGCGACACACCCGTGCTGCTGCCTGGCAGATGCTGTAAAACTTGCCCTGGAGATATTAACTGTAAGTAAAACTGTCCGTTTTCTAAACCAAATGTAAAGCAACATATCTGCGCTAGCTTTTCTATATAAAAATTAAGGTGGTTTAAAAAGGAAAAAAGTCAACTAAACATATGGGTGCACTGATTACAAAGAGAAAAGACAGATCTGCTGATTTTTTTGTCGGATCTTTTTAGCTGAATAAGAGAAATAGTTTAACTGATCATTAATGACTTCATAGACATATACAAAGTAAAATAAACACATTTAAGAGCCTGTGAAAAGCTGATTCCTTTATTAACGTTTAAGGGCAATCGATAAGCGATATCAATAGATATTAAGTACACATAATGAATGGTGTTAAATAGTAATTAAGTTGAACGAATTTAGACAGAAAGTATTTATCGTCGACAACAGCAACGACAACTACAAGCGACAATTTGATATTAAGATCTAACAATAGTTAAAGAGCATCGCGATAGCGGTAGTCTGATCTAAACGATGTTATGCCTCCGACGATATTAATTACCAACAGACTGGATCATGTTTAATTAGCCAAAGTTCGAAACGGAAGCAAAGAATAGTCTGTTTTATTCTCGCAAGAAGGATTTACTTTGCGTCTAAATCAACCGAAGCGAGATGCTTTGACGACTAGTAAATGGATTGCGAGTTTAAAATTCGGGGATATCAAATAAGGGACGTTCCCTTATTACCTAACTGTTTACCTTTTTAAGAGAAAAGAAAATAGGCTTCTACGTTCGGGTGTATGTATTTCTTTCTATTTGTTCACCAAATTTTCGCCGATTGAGATGATTTTAACGGTATTGAATGCGGCAAATTTCAGACGAGTGCCAGTTCATCGGGAAATGGCATATTTCTCCTATTTTTCGTATAAAACAGAAAAATATTTTGAACCGATTTATGACCGAATGAAACGGGATGATCTTATGATCGGATTTTGGAGTTATGGAGTTGAAATTCTCTGCTCCATTATTATTTTCTCTCAACATACTACGATCCGATTCTCATAAAACTAAAACTACTACTAACGTGTCTTAAGTAACTAATATATTAAGAAATAGTAGAAACGTTTAAGTTCTCAATTTTTATGTTGCTGGGCCACTGCCAGCGTACACCATAAAAGTTAACTATTTTGTGGCGAGGTCAAAAAGTTCGCGGAATGATGGGAGTAGGGGAGTCCGAAAGACGTAAATACTCACTTAGTCATGTAAATAATTATGACTACACATTGAAATTTTCAGCCCAAATGGTTCAATTTGCTTTTGAGTTATCAATAAACTAAAATACAAATCGAACTACAGTTCGACACGAGTCGTAAAATGAGTTTATTGAAACTATCAATGTATTCGTTCGATGAGTAATCAAATGGCTTACATATATACATATCGCGAATTTTAGTCACGCTTCTAATATCCAGTTGATGCGTGTGCTAAATGATCGATAAGAGACGGCATTTTTATTGTTGAAGCATATCATTGCAAAATACATTGCAAGGTAGGGCTGAAAACGAAAAATAAACTTGCAATGTACCTTGCAACGTACGGACAAATACGTAAGCACTGACTGTTTACGGAAAACGTGAAAGACTTTTATTAAGGCTCAGTTAATCCGCGATGAGTGCTAAATGATTGGCAAGCAACGTCATTTTCCACTGTTAAAGTCCGTCATTGCAAATTACATTGCAAGGAATGGCTGAAAACGAAAGAGTAACATGCAATGTACGTTGCACCGTATAGGCCAATACGTAAGCACTGATTATTTTGGGGAAACGTAACAAACTCATACTATGCCACAGTTGATCCGCGATGAGTGCTAAATGATCGACAAGCAACGTCATTTTCCACTGTCAACGTCCATAATTGTAAATTACATTACAAGATGTTGCCGAAAACGAAAGAGTAACATACAATGTACATTGCACCGTATAGGCCAATACGTAAGCACTGATTGTTTTGGGGAAACGTAATAAACCCGTACTAAGGCACAGTTGATCCGTGATGAGTGCTAAATGATCGACAAGCAACGTCATTTTCACTGTTAAAGCCCATCTCACGCTCGTCACGCTGCCGATTCAATTCCATTTCATAAGCCGGTGATGTCATTTTTGTATAGCCATAATACCCATTGACTGATGTCATGCCGTCTATCACTAACCTATTTGTTACTATGGCAAGTATTTTCTATTTTCTCAACCGGAACCTTATGCTTGCAGGTAATTGCAGGCATCTTCGTATAGATAGCTCAATTGGCTCTTTCGAACCTAAGATTTTCCCAATCGAAGTTTATGGAATTTCCTAGACTTTATTTTATTTCTGGAATTTTCATTAAATAATAAATATTTCTGTGATTTTTGGGTGGCAATTCCGAATGATATCCAAAATCTTTCTCTGGTTTGTAGAGTTTTATGCATACTTGTAATGTTTTTATTCAACACCTTTAAACTTCAGACAATCCTTTTCGATTCTTTTTGTTTTCGTTTCTTGTATCTTTTGTTTTGAAAAATCATGTTCGTATTTCGTTTTCTAGCTTCCTCTACGTATATAAATAGCGGACGAATAAAAATTTCTCAACCGCTGACGTAATTTTATAGAAGATGTCTATTAACCGTCTAGTCTAGGACAGTTGACATCTTTCTTGGATCTATTTTTCGGACCGCCGAAGCGAATACAAGGTGGGATTATTTTGGGATCGGGATTTATATTGCACTCAGGCGTAGCCGATGACAGCGAATGTTATAACAAGGCAAGATCAGTTTATAATTAATCAACCACACACGTTTCCTTCATAATCTTGGCCTCTCAAATCTATAGCAGCATCATATAAATATAGATATGACTCAAAATTATTATTAAATAGTACACAATGATTTATAGATGATGTCGTCTTAATTATATTGAAAACTTATACCGCCGGCAACAGGTTAGTGACTCACGGGCCATCTGTCGCGAAAACTGTCCGCACATGTGGAAATCGACTGTACGATGTATAAGTTTATTATTTTTTTCTATGTGTAGACTTTTTTAACGTCATTAATATGCCATTTTCGGGTGTATCGCCACCGCTGTAATCCGACACTTGGACAGTTTTGGTCAATAATAGACTCATTTATTGACGACATATTAATTGAATAAATTATAACATGTGTTCGAATAGAATACATTAACGAATTAATAACCTCTAGAGAACACCGAGGCCGGCACTTTAATATTATTAATGAGATATTAAACGTACTCTATTTTCTCGCGGGCTCGTTTAAGTTTTTGTTGTGATTGTCGCCTCATCGTTTATCACTTTTTCTGTGGAATCGGCGAATCCATCGAGTTTAAAAGGTAATTGCAATGTGAGAAAGCATGCGTACATGCGAAGTGACAGGAACCGGCGATGACAAATGACGGTGGACAAGCGGGCCGCGGCTCCCACGGCTGATTCTCATCATTACCTCACACATGGACGCTCCGAGCGAGCATTCGATCTGGATAATCATCCATTGCGACGCGAAATCGTAATTCATAATTATATTCTTCATTAAAACACACAAATGGCACAGTCTTATGTTTACTTCGCTATTATTACGATCTAGGTTTATTCGCAGATAGAGATTTCTCAGAAGTCTGTATATTTTAAAGTTTTGATGTTTTGCGTTTGACCTTTATTCGAGAATTCGCATTGAAATGTACGACCAAGGTTTCATTATTTGTGAAAATAAATTGGGCTTTTTCATTATTTTCACAATATCAAAGAATTGACGATGAATAACAATTTTATGACGCAAGTGATATGTGTATAATGACTACCTGTAGCGTGCATACGGTTGTACAATCACATTATTATACAAATCCACAAATTCCTCAGCAAACAAAATATGGTTCTGGTTACCAAATGTATGCTAATGCTGCAAACAGACAATGAACTTTGCCTTCTGGTTGAGTGCATTACGGTACAGCCGTATTTTTGGTGAGTTCTTGACATGCTGGGCGATATGTTGTGGTGCGGCGTGGTCGGCGTCGACAGCGCGTCTGCGGCCGCGTCCACAGCGTCGGATATATTGAGAGCATTACAATGGCATTACTCAGATGCACCGGGCGGTGGTGCAGAAATGGCACGCGCTGCTGCTCCCCCCGCGCCCGCTCTCTGCTGCAAATATAGCTGTTGGTCCTGGTTATTCCGGGCGCGGCCGTCGACCCGTCGCCGCGACGCCGTCTGCGCGCCTTTTTAGCGAACGATGCTTACAACACACGCATTTTTTGCGAGCAAATATCCCCGATGTCAACGTACCCGTCTTTTTCATTATTTCTCGAGACGTTTTCTCGGTGGCCACCGCGAAATCCGCGTCTCGAGAACGCTCCCGATGAGTAAACAATCTCGTTGTTCGCTGTCTCGTTAATTGATTAGCCGAGCGCGTCCTCAATTCACTTTACCTACCTACGTATTAAGAAAATTATAAATAAATTAATGTTATTAGCGGCGGCCGACAACAACTGCAGCGATCGGGTTTATCTTTTGACATTTTAACTCGAATAGACCACTTACTTGGATCCCTGATTTTTATTTTAAAAATAAATTTAATGGAAATATCTTGTGACGCGTAACATATAGAAGTTATGTTGTGATGTTCTACGCAGGCTCGGTAAAGCAGTCGTAAATTCTATCCGCGGCTTGTAACTATAAAACGCATAAAATTAGTTTCGGGGTTGCCTTTGAGAAACTTTGGTTGTATTGTAATTATATACGAGTAACTTACGTTATTTTCAATAAAGCGAGCCTTGCGAGACGTAAAAGTGATAATTTTTAATTGAATCCTTGCCAGGTGCTGAAGTTATAAAGTTAAGATAAATTTCACGCCTGTACACGGAAAGTGCATAGTCACGCTAGTATCGACCTTATATCGAAGTAGATTTAAATAGATTTAAGAATGCGTCCATATTCAATGTTGGAAGTAGTAAAATTTTGTACGATAGAGATAATGGATATTGTTATTACCTGCTACTCACTTTCTTCACAGTGTGGTAGGTCGGGATTTCTTAACAATTTCTTACATTGTAAGACTAATGTTTATAATAATTATGAGATTATAACTGTACGTATACTTATGGTGACATACAGTTGCTTATTTTGAGGCCAAAAAATAGAAATCTTTGTCCAAAAATATACTTCAATAGGCATTGAAGTATATTTTTGGGCAAATATTTCTAATGATATTTTGATGTTTTATTTACATCCAATACATAAACGGGCCATATTAGGCCGTATCTATCTTAAAAGGTAAATAAAATTTATAGTACTGTTATATGTATCAATTGAAAAAGTGAGTGAGTTTTATTGACTATTTTTTTAGGAATTACGGATAGATGGCTAACAATCGCATGATAAGGATGATTAATTGCATGACGTATACATTTTTAATTGTTTATGTTGGTATAATATATGTACATTATATCATTAACTGATTTAATTTATTGTTTAATTTTCTAACGGACTGATATCCGCTGTGATCATTGCAATGCATTAGCGTACATTTGTATTTGAGTCATTACCTTACATAGAGATTAGAGTCTTTTGCCACGAAATTATCATGTCTAAATACTTTTCGAAGATATTCAACTATATTAGTCCTATATATTTAATTTCTTTGATACTATTAAACGAATTGTTTATTTCTATTAATAGTAGATTACTCCGAACTAATGCTTCGCTATGCTTTAGGCGATATGAAAAATTAAATCCTCCTGTTATATATTGCTTTTAAGTAATTTTGTCAAGTCTCTTTAAAAAAATATATAGATAATATATCTTTAGTTTTAATGTATCGCATGAAATAATGCGAATATAACTGAGTATAATATATTTCTTACATTGAAATTATATATCGATCTGACAATGAAATATGCATCTTAACATAAATTTAAAAATTGAAACAGATTTCTTAAATACCTGTGCAAACAGTATTCACGATTCGTAATTATTTAAGTTAAGAATAAGTAGATTCGATGATAGCACAGGAACATTTCTACATGTCAGTAGCCTATGGACACAATCCCTGAGGAGCGGTGCGTGTGTTCAAGCTCTGGCGTGAGGCGTTCACGGTTCATCGGGCATCGCATCGCCGACCAGTCGATCACGAGTGTATCTAATTCAGTGTGCTGCATGTGCCTCCGAGGAATTTGTTTTGTGCACGCCGATGCCGCGTACAATCGATGTTTTATTTTCGTGAGATCGGTGTCCCTGCGCTCGCAAGCATTCCTTCACTGCATAATTTTGTTTGCGCCTTTTTCGCCGTTCTGCGCCCGCGAAAATTAACTTTGAAGTTCTCGCTCTTTATGTGGAGAGTAACTTTTCACAAATTGAATGATCGGTGAGTGCGTAGGTGAATTCGGGCGTGCGAGCGTTCATACGTCAACATAAGAAGGGTATATTTTTGCATTTAGTATGGCGGTGCGATGTAATTTTAAATGGGATGAATGGAATAGCTGTCGCGCTGCCGACCGCAAACGAGTCCTCGTTATTATTTTAATGTTGGCTAATAAGGCGGCATTAGGCGATCGCGGTTAGTGGGCAAGCTTATCCTGAGTAATAGGGGCGTCGTTTGGTGCTTACCGTACGTGACTCGCCGCGGCGGCCAGCGAGCGGTGGCGCCAAGCCCTTTCTGAATTACGTCAAACATTAATCTTTTGATCAAACCGGCTCGTGTTTTGTATTAAGTGCCATTTGAATATATCGTTATAGGACTGATGTATTGTGGGGCAAACGACTAGTTATGCGGCCGGCCAATTGCGGCCTCTAAATATTAATTCGACGCATGCATATTTATATTGAATGCATATTATCTGATGTTTACCTTTATCCTATAAATTTTGTATAATTAAACTTTAGTTGACCTTTTAGGATTTGAATTTTAGAATTAAGTATGTCGTATAATTCATACAAGCGTAGATACTTAGGTGCTGTGAGATTGCATATTATGATAAATTCACAGCAAACACACGAATTAGAACGTAGACTCGAGTAATTGTGCAATAAGCAAAAGAAAACGTTTGCCCATTAGCGGAAAAACAATTGTGGCATGTTTTATTCAGGCGTTTCACAATGTCTCAATACGTTCCTGCGCGTACACAACCTTTGCTGTGACATTATTGAGTTGATGAAATACGATACTCTGGGGACTTCGATAAATCAACACTCATGGGATAATAGTACGTGCCTGAATTAGATGGATTGACCACACGGTCTGTGCGCAATAAATCGACATTGAACTGGTCCAAGCCGGACTGTCCCATTGTATACAGCTGTGTGGTCAACATGCTCGCATTGCTATCATAATTTAGAAATTAGACATGAACACGCATTGAAGTCTAGTAATGTAGGGGTTTTAATCATTATTTAGTAATAGAGTTAATATAATATCGTTTTGTAGTAAATGTTTGAAGTTTATTGATTTGTTTATTCAGGTTTATGACTAGGAACTCATGTTTAGCTTCATGGCTTCAATAATTCCAGATTTTACAAAGAAATATCCAACAGCTATTTAAGTTCTTTAGGGGTGGAATATAAAAACATATTTCCTTAGAGGGTGTTTATAGAAGAAACCTATTCTTTAAATATCCTTCTCCCTTCAGTAGTTTTAATTCTGCGATGATGAATAGTCAGTAAGGACAAGCTTATTTAAGACTAAAATTATGTCAATTTATATTCTAATATATAAAATTCTCGTGCCACAGTT
>DWLI01000158.1:0-27173 GCA_018249915.1 Cecropterus dorantes dorantes
AAGAGCCCTGTACTAGGTACGAGACCTGTGTTACAGGTACCCCGCTCATCCACCGAGACTTCATACATGTGTTATTTTAAACAGAGAAATTAATATTATAATAGTTTTAAATTATTTCAAATCTAACCTAAATGTGTGTGTGTGTGCGTGTGAGTGTGTGTGTGTGTTTGTGTGTGTATGGGCGAGTATGCGCGTTAATATATATTTATATATATGTGTGTATTCTAAAGCATATATATATTAAACTATGTGTGCAGACATTTGGTACTCCCGTCCAATTACAATTAAATGCAGATAAGAAGCACGTAACAGTTTACAGCCGGCGATGCATTGGCGACTCCTCTGGTATTGTAAATGTCCATAGGCGACGGTGACTACTTTCCATCAGGTGGTCCGTCTGTCTTATTTATAAAAAAGTGTAAATTTATAAAAACATAAAAAAACGTAAATTTTGCTAAATAATTGCAAATTGAACGCTTGCTCATTTCAGGTTCGACTTCAAGGGTATCATAGACTACATATTCTACAGCAAGCAGACCATGACGCCTCTTGGTCTGCTCGGTCCTCTCTCACAGGACTGGTTCAGGGAACACAAGGTCGTGGGGTGCCCTCATCCTCACATACCTTCAGGTAATGTTATTTATTTAAGTTGATTTTATGATCGACATTATAGCTCTACTATATCCCATAAAGTTTGTTCTGTTTTAAGAAAGTTCATCTGATCTGACCTGACGTATACGTATATAGGTAGTCCTAAGGACCAAGTAAAAAAACTCGAATCTAACAGGTATTATGGGGCGATTTATACATCACAAAAATTCGTGCAGTATATTTGGCATTTACATATAGAACAAGGTTCTTTATGAAGTCAAAAATAATCACGTTGCTAGTCCTGAGGACAGGAGCTGTTACTATCTCGGTCTGGCACGCAGTGGAGTCCGGGTTCGATTTCCGGCCCGACAGACATCTGAATGATGAGCTTAGATTCTGTTCTGGGTCTGGGTGTTTGTGTATTCGTCTATGTGTGTACATGCAATATGGTGGATATTTCTGTTATTATTACGTAGTTATCAATTTACGTATGTGGAGATAATACATGCGTTTTACATACAGGGCGTCCGGTAATTAACCGATAGAATTCATTAATTTTTGGTGGTGGTGTACAAAAATATAAAATAGGATAACTAAAACACCGATATTATAATAAAAACGTCATATCTCTGGTACTACTGGTATTTTTTTTACGCTCACGACATAGAAAAAAATCATAGTGCGGGTGTGCTATGTGCACCTTGTAAGCACGCACCTTTTTTTTTTTTTTAATCGTGTATGTCTCTCGCCCCCCAGATCACTTCCCGCTACTGGTGGAGCTGGAGATGTGTCCCCAGGCGGGCAGCAACTCCAACGGGCTCATCGGGCGCAGGTAGCAGCGCTCGCCGAGCGCGTCCGGCGCCCGCCGCGCCGCCGCCCATACGACCGCCGTCGCCGCGAGCACCGCCACCGCCACCCATTCCACCGCCTCGACTGTGAACCTCAACGCTACTAGCGCCATCTGTGCGAATAGTGGCTCCAAAACCGGAACTATGTCAAGTGTTCGTCGTAACGCGAATACCGTCACATCAAGTGTTTGTCGTAACGCTACTACCGTCTGTGCTGCCTCGAGTGTGAGTCTTAATGCAACTAGCGCCATCTGTGTGACAAGTAACTCGGTAAGCGGAACTATGTCAAATGTGCATCGTAACGCAAATATTGACACTGTCACTTCAACAAGCGTTTGTCGGAACGCTACTACCGTCTGTGCTGTCTCAAGTGTACATCGTAACGCTACTAGCGCCATCTGTGCGATAAGTAGCTCTAACTGTGCCGGAACTACAATAAATGCAGCTTCAAGTGTTATTCATAAGACGAATACTTACATCGTCACATCTAGCGTTTATCGTAACGCTACTACCGTCGACTGTACAACAAAAAATGATAGTCTTAACGTAAATACCGTCACATCAACAAGCGTTTGCCGTAACGCTACTACCGTGTGTACTGCCACGAGAGGTCATCGTAACGCTACTAGCGCCACCTACGCGACAAGTAGCTCTAATTATGCCGGGATGAGAATAACTGCAGCGTCAAGTGCTATTCGTAACGCAAATACAACATCAAGCGTTTGTCGTAACGCTACCACCGTCGTCTGTACGACAAACAGTGCTTGTCGTAATACAATCACCGTCACATCAACAAGCGTTTGTCGTAACGATCCTAGCACCATCTATACGACGTCAAACATTAATAGTGCAACTAGCGCCACCTGTACGACAACTAGTGTTAATACACGTATCATCGGCCGTAATGCAACTAAACGTAATACTGCAAACTTTATCTCTCCATCGACTAAAAATAGCCGTAATGCAACCTTCAAATTGTTACCTGAAACCGTTTGTACTACAACTAGCGCCATCTCTACAAGCTCTCAATTCACGTCAACGAACGCATCGACAACGATCACTTAACTGACAGTTGATTTGAAGATACTAATGAAACAGAAAAGAATGAACTTTAGATTGGAATCCCCTCATCCGTCAATTGACCGGATTGAATGGAGCGAGAGGTAAAAGTCGAGACTGTAACAAAAATTCAATTGATATGATTTATTAAAGAGAACTAATGATGATTTTTAACAGCCGAGGACAACTAATTATAGGACAGTATATAATTTTAAATATTTATACTTGTTGCATTGAACATATTCTATCACAGAACTAAGAACACGAGCAATAGAAAAACACTACTGAAATATCACATTACCGTAAACAGAAAAATTAGAACATAAAATAACCAAATGTCATTCAATAAAATCGTTATAAAAACGAAGACAGTTAACTAAATTTAATCAGATTCGCATTTGGGACGTTGAGACCCGAAAAACGCATGTATGCTTGAGCATAAATCGTTTGATAACAAATAGATCAAAACAGAACAAAATCAAATAATAATAATATCCAAAAGCAAAAAAGGTGGAAAATAACAAATCTAACGGAAGTATATCTCCAGTTGAATTTGCGTGGATTCTAAACTTTTGTCGAAATATTGAAGACCAAAAGAATACGAGAAGACTGAACAACAATCAAGAATGTTTTCTACTATCGTATAAAAGATCTAAGTTAATTTAAAGTCTACTAAGAACTAGACAAATTGACAACAAAGATGTTTTGGCGTAAGGAAAAACTTTAGTAGTTTTCCTCTTGAATATCATTGAAATGTTTAACTAAGTGCAACCTTTGAATATGTGCATTCAATATCCAACTTTTAAAAGCTATAAAAATAACGATAATCACATTACATTAACTATAACATTTTTTTTTTGTAAATCAAGCTTCTAGTAACATCATATATGATATTTCTTTGAAAGGACTTGGATGCCGTCTGATTTAAATATGAGGCGACAATCTTAATCCTCAGGAGTAGCAATGCAAATTGACTTCAAGTAATTTTTTTTTTCCACCAACAACCAACCACTTACCATCAGGTGGGCTAACTTGTTATCTACTTTAATTTTATAAAAAAAAAAACCTCAATGGAAACACCGTATCACATCTTTAAAACCGGGATACAGCATCGCTTTCCTTCTACTTATTAAATCTTTTTTGTGAACATGTTTAGCTCTATAAGGAGTCAATTACATTTCATTATTTACAGTGAGCTCTTAACATGAGTAGCATGGCATCCAATGCTTACAAATATAATTTTGAACTTTCCAAATCGATCCACAAATTAAATTATTCAATTTCTTGCTTATAAAAGTTGGATGTGAAAATAGGGCTCGGCATCACCTTTTGGCTGTTCTTTGTTCAAAATATAAAATTGTATTTTTATTTTACGCATAAAATTATAATGTCTCGTTCCGAATTCGATCTTATCAGAGAACTTTGAATAATGCATTAAATACAAACAATACAATAAAATCATAAAAATACAATTGAATCAATGTGTACAGTCGATGCGCAATATCAATACATGCCGTACGTTTCACTGGTTTCCAGTGTATTGTTTTTGCTATTGACGTTGTAGTTTTAGATAATAGAATGTATTTGTAACATTATGTTGTATCTCCTGTCACGTAGATTTTATTATTCATTTTTATGCAATAATGAAATGATGTCTCGATTTAATTGAAATACTTACCGTATGTGTGTGTATGTGGCGATTAGGAAACTGTGTAGATGATATATTTGAATTTCTGACGGATTTGTATTATGTACATGTATTGTTGGTTTCGATTTGATAAAATCGAAAATAATAATTATCGTATATATTTTCCATATTCATCCATTACCGCTTAGAAATAACCTTTCCAACTTAGTGATCCCACTGTGTACTTGACGATTAGATTCACAAAATCCATTTGGTTGTAAAGAACCATTTCGATTATTCATATTATTAGTAAATTGTATATATGTAAACTGCTCATACTAATGTCGCTCTCACATTACCGCTGGGGCGATTATATTATCGAAAATATACGGTTTGCGTGTTAGTTTAGGATGTGGCGTCTGTGCAATCCTCGCGTCTCCTTTATTCGCACGAATAAAACATTTAAAAAAATCAACATATTAAATAGTTAGATGTAATTATTTCGACGCGTTTCGACGGTCAACCCTTTCGGATGTAACATTCGGACCTACGCTTATTGTGTCAATGAGTATATAAATAAATTGTAAAGAAAAAAAAAGGAAAAAATAAATTGAATAAAGATGAATATTTTTTTCAATAGTTCTACTAGTTGATCGGGAGATTTACGCTTAGTTTATCAATTTACATTATAATATGTACAGTTGAGGAATTACGATGACGTGTTTCGTCTCGACTCGAATACGACGACGGATTCTATGTTAAACTAACTTTAATAGACGAGTGATACTAGTGAGGGCTTCGGTGTCTGTCCGTTCGTATCTTGCCGGGTTGTGAATGAAAGAAAAAAGAAGATATTTTTAAATATATATAAATTCAAATTATGACTGTTAACGGTATCCTCGCGCGTTGAGTGTGACAAACGTCCATTTACCAATTAGTGTTTCATATTCCTCCACTGTATAATATTTAGACGATATTTTTTATTCCGGGCATATTTTGCGACGTATGTGTGTGTGTCGGTGCCATTGGGTCGGTGGCATAAACGGTTCGTGTTATACATTATGCCGTCGATTCAATCCCGCGCTTTTAGTGTGGATCAGTGAGACTTATTAAGTAAATGTTTAAGTGTTTCATACCATCAATATTTCGTAAGCATTCGTGCCAATTCTATACTTCTCTCCGGGAACTTTAACTTCGCTGTTTTACTTATTTGCGTTCTTGTTGGTGGAATATTATTTAGATGTAGTGATTGAATTTTGAATATGGTTTTAGGGTGCTGTCAGAATTTTATCAAACTACTTTGCGAAACATTTATTTTGCCGGCCTACAGTCTTGTAAATCAAAGTCTTGGAAAGAGACAGAATAATTTTTGTTCACAGCCTTTACTTTGCTGTCTCGTCACAGAAAAAGTACGTAGAGTTTTTTTAGGCTTTGCGCCAAATGTATATTCGGGGCTGACAGTACTTAGGCGGGTTTAATCCGGCGTGCCAAGTAGCTATTATTACCTTAACCAGTTGAACTCTTAATGATTCGACAACAGAGGCAACACTGTCTCGAAAATAACACGAGGTATTCTTAGTTAGTCCTCGCTCAAAGCTACGCATCTATTTGAAATTTATCACAGATTTCTAAGAGCTGCTGTTTTACTGTCAGGTAGACAGCATGCTTATTTTTGCTTCTTTAAACTACATTAATAAAGATGAGTTTGTTAATTTCATTTTTAGATTAGTAGATAAATTCGATTAAAATTTGCTCATTTGAAAATAATACTTTTTAACCATTCTTTATATCGGTACTTAATATCGGTATGAGCTTGCATCTTACTCTCTGACAGCATCTTAGTATTTTCGCAGTTACGTTAACCCATTTCTATTTTCATAGCAATAAGAACTATTATAGAAAAATAAACCTTCCGCGCCATTCTCAAAAGGCTACAATCTAAATCTTTAAGGAGTGTATTTTAATTATTTTTGATACTAAATTCGTATTTGGAAATTTATAGTACTTCTTATTGTACGTTCACTGCCGACTGTGGCATTCTTCGAGCAATATTTCAGTATTAACTTTGTGGAGATTTTTTTGGGATACTTTAGTGCACGGCAGTGCGACGGCCAAGTTTAGGTCGGTACACGCCGTAACATACACTATACGAGTTACTCTAAGCATAGTTTTGTTCACCTAGGGCAATATTTCAATGTTTTAAAGTAGCGTGCAATATTTTATTTTAAATCTTCGATTGTCGGTTGATGTGAAACCTTTTTTTTATTTGAACTTTCCTAGCGGTTTTTAGTTAATTTAATTTTGCATTTTTAATGCTTCGTGAAATTTTTCACTATAATTTAGTTGAAAATTACATCCAGTTATTTCCACTCTAATACAAATAGTTGTAATTCATACTTTTTCATATTAGCAATTATTAAATTAAAGTACTTCCAAATAATTTCTTGAACAATCAACTGTCTTCATATAATAGATAATTATATTTTTAAGTAGCCTATTTATATTGAAAAAGTAACTTTCTTAAAGTGCCTGCAATATTTATATGTAAAATAATATCATTAAATAAATTATTATGTCTCACTGATCGGTAAGTGTTGTGCGAACAATTTTGTCTTTGTAATGGTACGATGGAATTGAATAGCATAAACTTGGACAGTTACTATATTTAGTATGCTAGGTACATAATATGTACCTACCTATCTAGGCAACAATGACAATGACGGAATGACGATATTTCACAGACCTAGTATGACCAAGTGACAAAATTGTGTTTGATGGTGACAAGAAGAATTGTTACTGCCGATTGAGGCCATGAAAAGTACCTATTAAATTGATATACCACCTGAAGGAGATCGCTTTCACTTCATTCAATACATTTGACTAGTTTGAAAACTTAAATTTTGTCATAAACATCGTACCGTTTCAAAGAAATAATGTTGTGGTTGTTTAGGCGTATCGGGTACGGCGTAGTTGCGTGTTAGTCGGTGACGGCGTAGAACAAATGGCGGATCTTAGGTTAATGTCGCATCGTGTACCAACAAACTTCTCAGCGAGATATCATCCCCCCACCTTCCTGCTTCCCTGCACTTCCCCCTCCCGCATCCCCTTCACATTTTTGTCCTTGTGCAACATTTAGGTAACGAGTACAGACGAATAGGCGCGAATACGAGTATGTAAATAACTTACTCGGGTGTATTCGGTACTCGCCACGAAGACCACTTCTCGACGCGATTTCGGTTGTTCGGTGCAAATCGAAAGGCATAATCCTTTGATGCGCTGTATTCGTGTGCGGTGTTTACATACTCGTCCTTGCTTGCCAAGAAATCGGACGGTACGCGAGTATCTAAATGTTGCACTAACGTTCTTATAAAGTAGGTACGGAAGCGTAAAGCTTAGTGTATGTGTAAGTCTTTTTTTTATTTACGGTCTCCCACGCGGCCAGCCGCCGTCTACCATCTCCCAGCTTAGTTTTAAGTAGGTTTTATATGATGACGTTAGTTTGTTTCCCTGCGAGAGTTAAAGGCAATTCACAAACAATTTTCCTTTAGTTAAGCTCATTTTCTGATTGTGATTTGATTTAGCAGTATTCGCGTCGCTCTACCGACTGGTCTGAATTGAAATTACTATGTGGCGTTGCGTGCATTTGTTTTATATCGGTTGCCTTTTTAGATGTAGTGTTAATTTTTTTTTATTTTTGAAATCGGGAGTTGGTCGACGGTGAGTCGCTGTTCGTTCGATAGCGGGTAGCATACTGGCGTAGTACAAATGTATGTGTGTGTTAGTCGTGCGCGTCACGTGATACGGTGCTCTCCGATTAGTCGGTTTGAACTGTTCGCCGTTAGGGCGATCGGTTTTATTGCTTAGTGTGGAGCATACAAAAAAAAAACGATAGTATCGTTTGCTTGCATTTGACTATATTCGATGTGTTTTTTGCTGGAATTATTAAATTCAAATAGTAATTAGTATTGATTTAAATTTTGTGTTAATTGAGAAACTCTTTTGATAAACTCTTTACTTAACGTTATGGTTGACAGTATGTTCTGGTATATGAGGTATATCTGGTATACGAACTTAATCTATTAGCAATCATTTTGAGACAAACTTCATATAAAATTGAATGAAATTTAAAATTGGTTATAGTTGTCTATAGGCTGCATTGCTTTCTCAGGATAAGAATGATTCATACTGTATTACTTTCTATATCAAAGTTATTTTAAATATCGTGAATATTCAGCAAATTTATTTTGAAAAATACATCTATTTATGTGTGCTCCATACTATTACGATTGAAAGTGTTAATACTATATTGACGTCAATATACAGGCATTTTTATATAACATTTTACAACTTTTGACTCTAAAAATTTCTGACTTCGTACATGAATAGCAAATTTTATATTCCATACTTTGTTTTTTGAAAGAAATTTTGGTATTACGTCGGTATGATATTAACGAAATCGGAGAGCTACGATTCTATTAACTAGTCAGAGGAAGAGGCTGGTTGGTCTTTGTTCAGGGCAATATATATTTTGGTATTGATCTGATTAAAATATTTTGTTTGCTTTTAAAACTGTATTATTTAGTTTGCTAGCAACACTCGTTTTCAAATATAACTGTATTTTTTTCCATTTTATCGTAGAAAAATATTGCTATGTTGCATAAGTTTATTTTGCGAATTATTGCTCAACATTTTAAGTCTCAGAGCAAAGACTCAACTAGACTCATAAGCACTGAGTCCTCGTTGTGAAGCGTTAGTTGTCTCATCGGAAAACTGAAAATTAAGTGATATTTACTACTTTTGTAATGTTACATTAACAAAAAAAAACTTTTTGGACCACTGCATAGTTGTATCTACGCTTATTTTTTGTCCTCAACATCGGAATTACTTATATATTATTACTATTATTTTGAATATTTTTATTCATCGTATATTTAATTATGTATATCAAACGATAGGTGCTGTTGTATTTAATTTTTAATGTTACTAACGCAATTGTGATAGGGATACGCGTCTCTCGTATATCTAAAGGATGAACTGTGTGTTGATGAATGTGAAAAAAAAAGTATATTATTATGAGCCAAATCATGAAAAAGGGTATCTATATTGAATATTACTTTTAGGATAAAAAAAAATAATAATGGGCTAAAATCAAATTTGATACGATACAAATTTTACTACTGACACTGTATAATTTTTTTCTAAGTACAGATAGATTTTTAATATCATATCATGGTGACCTTGTTCTGTGACTTTTGTAAATTTAATCGTAGGATTATAAGTGACACGGCGGGCGATGGTTGGGTGTGTCCGGGCGTGTAAGCCGCGAGCACAAACTTGTATATCGTTAGCTAATTGATAATTAATATTATATTAATATACTTGTTAATTGCAAGCACCGGATCGCTCCGTCGCCGCCCCGCCCTCTTGCCTTCTCTGCGGTCTGTTATTTATCTATAGTTATCACGTCTACATGATTATGTCAAATAATAACGCGCTACTCAATCATTGTATTAAAACTCTACCAATTATTACACATATATTGATTCAGTGCTGCCAACTACGGGCTTTCCCCCTACATATAGATTTTTTTTGTATTTAGGAGATATTTTTGGGGTAAAAAAATTTGGGGTATATTTAGTGGGATAAAATGTATAATGACAAGCAGATTATTTAGTATAGCGAGGTTTTAACTTTATCATATTTCGTGAAAATAACCGTTTTTTGTGGCAGATTATTAATTATTTAGCCAGTGCTACTTTTTTCAATGTCAAAGTTAAATTTAAAGTTTTTTTTTTACGGGGAAAGTATCTAAATAGTTGGCAACACTGCATTGTTTCTCATAAATAGTGAGTACTTTTTGCATTTATCATGCCTACTTATTGTGAAGCATAATAAATATATCATGTAATATTATTGCGTATGTATGTGCGTATGGTCACAACCTACGAAGATGGCCTTAAAATTAACTCGGCAATAGTTAAATGTACAACCAATTTAATATAAATCATTTTGCTGTATAACGCAAATTTATTTGTTCGAAAAATATATTATATTCTGTGTTACTATATGATTATATTTAGTACAGATGTAAAGGTGCTTCCACATGATGTGTATCGTTGAAGTAATTCTATTTATTTATCATTATTTGAAAATTATGTTACGATGAAGAGTACAATCATACAAAAAATATTTTTATAAAACCTTATACTATGTATTGGTTATATACATTTCTTTTATGGCAATGCACGGTTCTGATTATTCTTTTGTTTAATGTTTGTTTACGAGTACTATCATATTGAATATTATCTAAAAAGGTTGCATGCATATAATGTATACATATCATGGGGAATCGCTTTGAATTTATTGGACAATTTATCATCATCAATGCCTTGTATCATTACAAAATATAGTTTAAAAGAATTATTCGCAGTATTTAGAGAAACCAATAGATATGTTACGATGCGTGTATCGCATGTGAATAACGAGAGCTTTACTGTATCAAGTTTATCTTATTCGTAGTAGGACATGTGATCTCTTTATTTTTAATACAATTTTGATGGACAATTTTACTTAAATAGCTCTAGCAGTGTGTAGTGTTGGAATAGGAGTCTTTTTTTAATTACTATCGCACATAACATTTTGTTTATTCACTGTATGTACTTCATTTTAATTGGCAAAATCCAAAGTTGAATCGGTGTTTTTTTTTGTTCGCCGTCGTTGAAACTTCCTCAATGTTGCCTACGCGGCAGTGTATGTGAATTTGTACATATTTGTAATATATTTAACGTTTGCCCGCTTATCTCTGTAAATATTTAAAGATTTGTTTATGTTAATTGTTTGCATCATATAGTGTTGTAGATGGTCGTCATCTAGAATGTCATTGTTACCTAATTTTTATAAGCGTATCAGTTGAATGATGCGTTCGTTGTCGTTTCATAGATCATAGAATCCAATAGAATGGTATTATGTAATACATAATCAATTTTAAGTAGTCGTAAAGCTCATTTCGCACGGTATGACGTCACAGCTCGACGGGAAGTTTCAATGAGGCACGATCGGTTTTGGATAGTCGTTCGAATTTAACACGAGAAGCCTTCATGTTATCCGTACATTTAAGTTGTAAATATGTAATTTCGATAACAATTAATGCTAAAACAACGAGCGAGCCGTCGCATAATGTCAGCCGTTTAGACTTCTGCGCACACTGAAGTGACAACCGAGGGGGGACGTACGTTAGGACCGGGGAGCCAAGGATACGCAGCATGAGCGATTCGTGGGGATTTAAAATCTTCATGTGATTATCACAGCCAGGTAAACAATTCGTTAGGACAGTATTTTCTTAATTAAGTGTATGTTTTAGATAAAACCTCTTATTCCTTACGTATTTATAGTGATTGTTCGTAAAAAAATGTTATTGCAAATTGTAGATTCCGATTTAATTTTTTGTAACATATGTAACACATTTGTGTCTTCCCTTAATTTGACATCTACTTTCAAGTGGTTAGCCTACCCTTGACCTCGTGAGTAGTTTTGAATAGTCACATAAATTTTCAAATATTAAATTTATTATAATATAAACAGTCACCCCAACCAAATTTACGTATGATATATCTCGTAAAACATTTTGTTAATTTTATTTATTAGCTTTAAAACAGCGTCTTACTTTTTTCACGAATCGCTCACGCTGTATAACCATCGAGTGTGGATGCGGCCTTATTGTAAGTCTCTAATATTATGAGGTACATCTCGGATAGACACCAGACATTCCACAGGCCCTATCGAATTAGCTCAAAAACAAAAAAAGACTGTGAGTGAGAATTTAAAGAGAATAATATCATAATAATGAAGATGAAAAAAATAAATTAAAAAAAGTATTTTCTGAAGCAACTTGACGACTTTACAAAATGTGTTTTATGGTGATTTAATGATAAGATCGCAATGTTTAACTCACTAGTATGTAAGGACAAATGCTTTATGACACTGTGATAAGACAATATACCTGAGAGATACACCATAGGCATTTATGAGAAGTTTAGAGAAAAATATTGTCTTATGAAAGCGGAATGTTGTTACATTATGTACCTAACTCTCAGTTTTGTTAATGTAACTGCTTCGTGTTGTTTTTTATTTTCCATTTTATTATAATGTGTCTTATAATAGCAGATATAATTTCATAGCAATCCGCCAAATAACGAATTATAAAAAGCATGCTACCCTCAAAATTAATTAGTATGCTATATCAAAAAGTTGCAATTTATTTACATGAAAAATAAAAACGATATGAAGCAGTGAACATTTTTACTTTTTATGTTTTTTTTTTTAATAAAAAAAAGAAAGTACAAAGCGTATGTGCAGAAGTTTCGCGGCTCGATACTGTGTTCGAGCGGTCAGACGCGCGTGTGTGTGTGCGTGCGTGCCGACGCGGTGTGTGTATGTGTGTGTGTGCGGCCCGCGTCTCGCTGTTCAGTTTGTTGACACATTGTGTATATTTGAATGAATCAAATTATAAGAGAATATGAATTTTATGTGCCTGAGTTTTATTTTAACCCACCCAAAAGTATGCTTACAATAAAATCGCGCGTGTGCTGGAAAAAGAGCGGTTTATAACTTGGTGATATTTATAATACTCCAATAAACACAACCAATAATAACTGTTTAGTAATTTTTTTATAGTAAAAAATATTTTATTTTATTTAAATGAGTTCTTGTCATAAAACGACATGTTAATTATTTTTAGGTTTCATTTAGTAATTGGAAATATTGATATATAGATAGACATTATAAAAATGCCATGCCGAAATAATTGAAATAATGAATGAAAATGAAAATCACAAAATTATTTTTTTCAATTCTTCTTTATTAACTACTATATACAAATACATAACTACATTAAACACACTATATATATTTGAACACTACATCTTCAAACTTATCAACAGTTTGCAGTTCTAATGTCACTGGACATTGGATCCAATTTGAGAGCATTTCCTCCGTGTAGCCAAGAAGGAAGTACATCTTGGTTGGAGTAACCGCTCTCCTGATAATGGCCGCTACTCTGATGTGGTTGAACTGGCGTTTTATTATGACCTGAAAAAGTGTTTCGTAAATTTAAATGTTGTTGTCATACCTGCCAGTGCTAAGTCACGATTAATTAGAGCTAAAAAATTGAATTCAAATAGTTAAAAAAAATACCAAGGTTGTATCGTCCCCTGCCTATAATCCAAATTTAATTCAGAGGTCCAGTAATCAAAATGATTATTTTATAATAACTATGATCCTAAAGTTCTTATTGTTAATATGAAGTATGACAGGATATTACAATTTCAAGAGCTTTGTGGTTCATCTGATGTTGAGTGGATACTGCTGAGTGTATGTAGGAAAAATGGATGAAAATGACTGATATGTATCTTAATACTCCTGTCATTAGTCTCATGACTATCCAACCGTATAGTTCTGTACTGCCCTCAGAAGTGCAAAAGCAGTATCTCAAAAAAAATACGATTTTTTCATTTTTATTGCTTCGGATAGCTTAAGAAATTATGCATCGTATAATCTAAGCTGAATGATGGTAACTCAGTTTAAAAATATTAAAAGTAAAGTTTGAAAATTTCCTTTCTTTCAGTTTACAAGAGAATGACTCTCACATAGCATCAATTTTCTAGAAACTTACTTCAAATGAGATACTGCTTTATGCTTCTGAGGGCAGCGTAGGCCTCATTAATTCTACAGAACGATTGAGTTAATTGTTTTTTTGCTGAATAAATGTCCAAATATGGTACCCTGCTTGAGTAGATCCAACCATTACATTCCAAAGGATGGCAAAGGTACAAAATTAAGAGGACTTAAGCCCTACCCTCCTCTTCAAATGTGAAAGACAGTTGTTATAGAATAATGTGGTGAGTACTACCTATATGACATTGGTTAATTAGTCTTATTTCTAATTCTGTTGATTAGACTTATTTCTAATGTTGGAATCATATCATTATCTTATAAGATATCAAGACAGTTAATACGAAATATACTTACTTCACTACACACAAGCCCATGCCAAGTACCCGTCATAAACCTCCTTATGAATTCGTCTTCTAAGACAGTCTCTGATCGGCGCAGGCCATCCTTCAAGCTAGCTGGAAAGGTAAGGGATACGCAATACATTATTTAATCTTAAGAAATATATGTTTAATGTAACATTATTTGGCTATGGTTAATTTATATTACTACTATTATTATTCATTCATGTATATAAATTAATACCTAATATGAAACAAGCACAGTTTTATTCTGTTTATTATCATGTTTAATTTATCTATCTGTCATTACGAACCATCCTCGGTTTTAAATTTGGCTAAGGGTTGACCAGTAGAGAAAACGTGTGGCATTTATTCTGCCTTTATGGCATTCAGTAGGTATTAAACGTTTAAATAAAGAGAAACGCAAAATTATTGAAAGCCAGAGGAATACTTTACAAATTGCTTATAGCACTATTCAGGCCGAAGTTAGCTCTTTAAGAATTTTAAGGTTTCATTTAATTTTAATGATATTAACTTTATACTAACAGGTATTCCAGGAGTTCCAGGTTTTACGGTGAGCAATGTAATGCGGGGGGTTTGCCATTTCGTAAGTCAGTGGCCTGTCTCTTTTCTTGGTAATTCTGTATTTACCAGACACCACTCTACACAAAGGCGCTGAGGTATGTATCTGCGAAGCGAGAGCTGGCGTCCATTGTACCGAAAGACCCAACGTACCAAGTCTGGCCTAAAAATAAAAACCATATAATTTATATTTTTTTTAGGTTAAGACATACTACCGTTATAGGAACGTTTGCTCCCTACCTGTGCCAGTTTTATCAAAGAAGTACTCATGATTTCAGTTCCTTAAGAACGGAAATATATTTAATTTTCTATATTTGAATACTTTTTATGAAACGTAATTTTTCTGATTTTAAAAATTTCAAAATATTTCAAAACTTTATGATCTGACACTGACATGTACTGTCAATCGACCATAGTTTTTATCAAATATTTTTATAATATTATGGCAACTAAGAGAAAAGTAGTTTATGCTCTTGTTAAAAAAACACTAATAATTCAATATTTTAACTGTTCTAACAACAAACATACATACATAATAATTATGTATGTTATACGTATTATATATGCTCGATAGACATTGCCTTCCTGACACAGTTGGTTAAAATATATATATATATACACTGCGAAAATTGACCGTTTATTTGTCAAACAGCAATTTTAATGATTATATACTCATAATACCAATTCAATTAAAACTTCAACGATTTCATTACAAAATAATACAATGAAATTTTTATTACTTCATGGCTATAAATATAATTCTATTTTAAAAGCCTATAATATTAGTTATTACTACCTGCATAACTTTACGCAACGCTCAACTAACATGTACTTGTATCATACTTGTACGCTTATTCTGATTTTATATTATGAATGTGTCGGTGAGTTTGTGAGTTAAATAATTTAAGTAGGTACTCATTAAGTGAATACAATAAAAAATAAAAAGTAATTTATGTTTTAAGCGCAAGATGTAAAAGATCATGTAAGTGAAAAAACAACAAATAACGCAATAGCAGACATACTAAATAAAATTCATAAAATATCAGAGCAATCTTTTTCTAATTCAACTTACAATGATAAACTAGAAATGATAAAAAAGGTGGAGGAAAAATTAACAAAAGCAGCGAAGTCTTTGGGTAAGAAAGGAGAAAGGTATGTAAAACTGATAATGAAAGGCATTAAGGCAAGAGCATTTGAAGATATTAACAGTAAAATTGCATCCGACACTCAACTAGATACTCCAGCGAAAGTTGGCTTGAATGATAATATTCGTAAATTTGAAGAGAACAGAACTATTCTTAACGAAGCCCTTTTCTTGGAAGAAGAAATGAAATTGGACAATGATACTGAAATTAATTTAGACCGAGAGGGCAAAATATTAGATAATGCCGAAGAAACAAAGAGCTATAATCAAAATATTAACGATGAAGTCAATATTACATCAAAAAATCAAATGAGACGTGTTAATGTTAATACTGTTGTACATGATGTGACTTACAATTATAATAATACGAGTCAAGAAACATCCACAGAACAATTAATACAGAGTTTTACACCAAGCTATGAATGTGAGACTCATTTAGACCGGACTTGTAGGAACACGAAAAAAATGAGACTGTTGAAATGTCATTTTAGTGATATAGAAATTCCTATTGAAAAATTATGTGACGGTGTCGTCGATTGCGTAGACAGAACAGATGAAAAATTCTGCACATCACAAGGTTTTGAATTTTATGTCACATCAATTGTAACCGTATACTACGACAAGAATCAATAATCTTATAATAAAATAAATAAATTTAAATAACAATTTTATATTTTTCAGTTACCGAAAGAGTTCACAATGCAATTAAAGTTATTTCTGAAGCCGAACAATCTTTTGCAATGGGCTGTTTCCCGAATACTAAATCAATTATGACAGCTGAAATCATAACTTTTAGAACTGTGTTACAGGCTCAACACGAGTTTGTGGAAAAATACAAACGTTTAAACTTTTCTCTGTTACCAAACAGCGATTCTTCTAATGGAGAGGGCACGGTCAAAAATACAGTTCATGAAGTTTCATTAGTTATAAGTGCTCTTGCATTAGCTTTAGACGCTTCATTATGCTTTCCACGTCTAAAACCTGATGATATATTGAATACCCGTAAATTTAATAATATGTTTGAGGAGGATTTAGATGAAGCTATTAAAGAAGTGGAATGGCCTCCCAAATCATGTGTTTGTATAAGAGGACGCTGCGAAAATAATACTTGCACTGACAGTTGCAAGCGAGTTTGTTATCAAAAATATAGCTTAACCCGATGGGGATGTGAGTCAATAAACAAAACGGAAAATGTGCCAATGAGTGTCATATGTGATGGGAAGTTTGATTGTTATGATCAAAGCGATGAGAAAGACTGCATTACCGGTAAGCTTACTTTATTATATTTTATACTGTTATTTTTAAAGATGAATTATTATTTTTACTTGCAGATACGAGTTTTGCTAAGTTTGGAGCTAATGAAGACTTTAAAGAAATTTTATTGTCCTTATCAGCAAAAATTACATCAAACGATTACTCAGCAATTCGAAACATGCTCCTTGGTTTGCACAACTCTATTGAAAAATTACAAAAATTATGCATGGATACTAAACCTGATTTAGAAATGATAAGCAAGTTAAGGAACAAATGTTTTGCTGCTTTGAGTTCTATTTATTCAGAAGGACTTGCTAAGTCTTCTTTCCTTTACGAAACTGAAGAAATTTATTATTTCCTCTTAACGTTGAACGAAAATATTGTCAATGCCCTTAAACATTCGCATACTGGTAATACAAGAATTATTTCAAATACGGCGTGTTTCTGTAAAGATGAGCAATGTTCTATGCCAGTTTGTTCTAGAAAATGTGTTAGAGCATGTATCGCTGAACCAAGGATTACTAAGTACTATTGCGAAAATTCTCCTAATAACTCTATTTCTATAGATTACATTTGTAATGGTGAACCAAATTGCCCTAAAGAAGAAGATGAGAACAATTGTAGGAAAGGTAAAGAACGATTATTATAACACAATTCATATTAACTTTGGAAGAAATTGATACCAGTTTTCTAATAAAAGACTATAAATTTTTTGGTAGATGTATGTCGACGGCATCACATGAGCATGTTACGTCGCAGCCTTGAAATAATTGGAAGGAATCGAGAAGGGACATCTATGGGCGAATTGCTATCAGCTTGGAAAGTTAAGGTACTATCAAATAAATTATAGATGGTTTATATTAATTTAATGATTATATTAAAAGTATCTTTAAAAAGTGAGAACAAGAAAGTTTTATTTTCAATTTACGTATTACCAACATTAAGAAGTACCTATACAATTATATTCAAACGTCAAAATCTAATTATATATCGAATAGCGTTGAAAACACGACCCCAAATCTTGTGTAACTAAGTAAGTAGGTGTGTTCTCATATAAGTCTCAAGTCTTTAACATTTTACGATATAATTTCTTTGCAGGTGTCATCTATATTGTTAGTTGCAGAGAATAGTGGCCGACCAAACCCGAAGACAATAAAAAAAATTGTTAAAGAAATACTCAGTGACTTAGTGGATACATACGGTGCTGTAGAAGATTACAGAAGAGATAACGAATATGCTTTAGATGAATTTGTTAACATTGCGAAACATATTATGAAATCCATAAAATCATGTGGTATTTAAATAAAAATAGCTCGCATAGTTAGTAGTTCCGTTTTTTAATATTAATAGTTAATAAAAAAGAGAAGGTAAAACTATATTTTGATAAGTAAAATAGTGTGGTGTATTAAATATGTAATGTGTTATTTCTGTTACCTGTGGTATCTGCAATGCGCTGAAATTATTGTTGGATGATTGTGAAAATTTATTTACAAGTAGAATTAAAACATCGTGTAGTTTATTATTTATAAACGTTTATGTTACATCGACAAACAACAACACAAATCAAGTATTTATAACGCATAATCATCATAATATATTTAAAAAGCATAATCATCACTCATCAGTGTTATTTGGGCTATGGATCTTGTATAATGGTGTTTGTAATAAAATAATGGACTCTTATGTTATAACGTTCGTACATAGGTTAATAAACGTATATTGAGAATGTAATTCAAAATACTATATTAGTAATTTAAAACTAAGAATTTTGCTTTCAGATTTATGTATTTAATAGTCATTTATTTTACAATAGCTGAAAAAGTAATTCCGGTAATAGATAACGCACCTTATACAGCATTGGTTTCGGATCCAGAACAAATTTATACTCCGCATCAGTTTCACTGGTTGGAGTTTGATAATCGATTTGACTGCATTGTTGGTATCACAGTTGACGACAAACCTGTAGGTATAGGAATCTTAATTTACGAAGATTTTATAATAACATCAGCAAATCCCTTGGAACCGCATCTAAAGAAAACAGGCACCGATAAATATACTGATCCAAAGAATAAAGTTAAATTTCATGCCATTGATGCTGCGTTTAATAAAAGTAAAATATTGAACGTTGATGTCATAACTGGTAACATAGCAAAAAGAAACGATGTATGGATTAGAATGGGCTTCAACAAAACACATTCGCCAATTCACGATTTGATGGTAATTAAAATACAGGAAGGACAACTTAAGAAACCGCCCGCTACAGACAGTAGAGAAGCTTTCTATCTTACTCCTGATTTCGATTCTTACTTTACAAGTGGTTGGACATTCGCAGGATTTGGTTATTCCGACAATTATCATATCGCTCAAAATATAATATTAGAGTATACTTTGTATGAAGATTCTGAAATAGCAGATTGTGACGAATGGATCCCAAGAGCGTGGGGACGATTTATATGTTTGTTAAATGTTGAAAAACTCGAAGGGGTTCAATCTGGTGCACCGTTATTTCACGAAGGTAGTCTACGAGGTGTTGGCAGTTTTGCTCTTCGCAAAGGAAAGGAAAGCATATTAGTATTTACTGATTATAAACTTTATACATTATTCAGTGTTCATAAGAGCAGCCTTAATGAGAATAATACATTAGATATGGAAACAGATGAATTAGAAATTAGAAATAGCTTATTAAAAAAGCTTAAGATGCATAAAGTTTAAAATATTATTACTGTATGGGATCTATGAAAAATCATTAAAGTGTTTGAACCCTGGAGTATCGAATCTATGTAATTAAATGATCCCTGTAAAGAATACAAAAAAAAAAATGACCCCAATCGCAATAAGTTTTGTTATCAGTCTCATTTGCTTATTAATATTCTGTCATGCATACATTTTATTGTCTGCCAGGCCTAGCAATATAAGTTTAATCTACTTAAGCTTTGAGTTATTTACAAATAATAATTATGTTTTATGAAATGCGTAAGAGTTCTATGTTAATTGATGACAATCATGTTGATCATGGACATTTGCAAATAATTCGTGCTCTTGATGCGTTCAAACGAGCATACAAGAATGCAGGCCACCGGGTAAGTGGCCATTGCAGCCCTTGGTCAACTGGAAGCTAGTTCGCATGGAACAGGGGTTTCACCTAGAGTCAATCATAGAAAGTAGCCGGCAACCACAGTCTTCCTCCGAAGTGCAAGAACTGGATCAGTAATAGGTACGGTAGTGGTACCCGCGGAAATAGAACGATACTTATTCTAGCACTTTTCAATATATAATATCTATACCTTATTACCATCTACCTTTTTTCTTATACTCCGAAGACAACACCACTACGTTAGTGCTGTTGTCTGTGCGATACATACAATACATTACATACATACAATACATTTCATGAGTCTTAGAATTTAATAAACAATTATTGTTCAGATTATTTCAAATTAGACTGGTTCCTCCATCGAAGGTGGTAGAACTCTTTATAGTTTGACTGTGTTCTGGTCAAAGGGGTGTGGTAAGGGAGACATACTTTTACAAGGCGTTCCAACTGAGTCTTCAGGAGTAGCAGCGTATCTGTGGCTAACTTTGGGTAAGACTTTGATATCCATGGGCGGCAGTAGCCACTTACCATCAGGTAGGCTGCATGCTCGTTTGCTACTTCCATACTATAAAAAAGCAGAGGATCAAAAAATAGCCGGTGATGATTATAACTAGAGAAAACATTGTTTTACTTTGGACTGAGCCCTCCGAAGTGCGCAAGATCTTATCAGTCTTTCTTGACTTCATACAATTCCAGATTCTCAAAAATTTAATATCAATTGTCATCAAGCAAATATAGCGGTTAATCATTTTCGACGTGGTTGTTATCACTAACGATTTATGAATCACCTGTAACTTATATATATCACGGTGTGTACTGTTGACAGTTAGTACGAAGACACCGCAGCGACAACATGGCAGGTAAGTGGCTGATATTGATAAGGAGATAAAGAATTTAGTGAAAGAACTAGAACATTACGTGGACGTTTGTTTCTTGTAGAAAGCAATGGCCGTATTTGTTTCATTAAGACCAATATGTTTGTTGTCTACGGATATTTGAAAATTACCATTTCAAATTGTTTTGGAATTGTCGAAGGAATTACTTGAAATTAATCAAGTATTTTATCTATCAGAATATAACGATAAATTGATAAGTACTTGAATATTTCAAGTGATTTCTTGCAAGTGGCTGTTATTAATAAAAAATAATAATAACAAAGTTTTTAAAATTGTCGATAATTAATCATGCACAAGTTCGTAGCTTTTAATTAAGAGTTTTAAATTTTAATTAAAATTTACTAGTATATAGAAGCTATCATCAGTTGCAAAATTTATTGATGTAGGTTTTAAAAGTTCGATGCTGTACGGAAAATAAAATTTTCCTACCTTCTTAGGGAGCATTCATCTACCTATATTTTAATTCAGTGATCCATTTTCATGTAAAAGACTAACAGCTCCATTCGCATCGGTCATTATCATGTAAATAGACTAACACGGGATATGCATCATGTATGAAAAGTGTAGATGCGACTTTCTCTTCTATGTAAAGGGAATACCGCATATATTAGCATGAATGCAATATAGATAAAGTACTGTTGACGTGGCTTATGCTGGCTCAAGGTATTATGTTATTGACTTACAATGAGTGGTACCTAAGACTTAGAATAATAGTGTAGTTCTAGAACACGTAGATACAAATAGTACTCTGGTATTCAAATTAATCATAGAATTGTCGCGTGACTTTCAAACAAAAAGTATGAAAACGACATAAAATGGATACGTTGGTAGATTAAAATCGAGGAAATGACAAGTAAACAAAAAAAAAGGAAATTACTTAAAGAAATGGTAATGAGTACCAATTATGATAACATATATTTGATAACAATATTTTTGTGTATTGAGTTTATCATCGAGCACTTGGGTAATATTATTAACGAGTATCTTATAGGCTGAATATTTAAACCGGACTTTTTCATAAATAATCGTTTAAATAAATATTATTCAATTTAAGGCAAACGATAGTCAAATTATAAGGGCCCATAATAATGTTTCGTTAAAGAATACCTTCCGTCAATTGACGTTTTCAAATACGAAACATTTGAAAATTAATTATTGTACAACCTATATATAAAAATACATTTCAACACCAAGTTAATCAAATATTATCTTGCTGATAATGCTAATCTTGGCTGAAACCTATCTGATACTGAGGTTACTGTACTACGGGAGTGCTCGGCAAATATTTTCTATCATATCCTTTATTTTCGAATCATGTGACAAATTGGTATGAGCTAAGAATGATATCCTATCTGGAATGAGCAAAAATATCTAGAGATTTCTAAAATCTTTTTAATTTTTCAAGACAGAATATACCATTATTGCATTACTAAAACACATACTACAGGTAAATAACTAACAAGTACTTAAGTATAAGTGTAAGTATTTTCTAAGTATAAGATAGGTTAGGTTAGGACTTTTCGTTAATTTGTTCTCCAAAGCAACATAGCATTAATTTGCGTCGGTGCATTTGACTTAATAGACAAATTTTCGTTTAACATAATAACTTAACTCTAACGGAATCAAAATTAACAAGCTAACGAGGTACCGAAAAAATAAATACAGCTTTCTTCTAATAACAAACTGGTTAACCATCATCTTATAAACATTAGCATAATGAATTTTTGATAAAAATAAAATATAATGCGATGATATTGAGCAATATGCATGAAGGTGTGCTCTATCTATTAAAGTGTGTTCGGTGTTTGTCCTATCTTATCTTATATAACGTATCATCGTCGCAAACATTTATATCGGTAATTGAAATACTTTTAGAATTTTGTTAGAATTTAAAGAATGAATGATAAGAAACTCTAGGTTATGATTTATTATTAAGTTATATGTATGCAGCTTATGTTTGGATCAACAATCTATCGTATCTAAAGTGCTACATATTTAAACTTTGATAGAAAGAGGTTGATGTCATAACTCATGACGAAGAGAACTCGTGAAGAGGTTACCATTTTTCAAGTTAAAATTATTGTCCAGGGAAATATTACGGTTTCGGCGGGCCGCCGCCTCCACCCCACGGCTATCCACCAGGTCCGCCTGGCCACCCCCCTCACATGTACCCCGGTCCAGGTGTCGTCTTCTACCCAGTCCATCCAGCTTACTTCTACCCTTACCCCCAACCACCCGCGAACCCAGTCGAAATTGTCGACGTCAACCCCGAAGATGCTGAGCCAGAATTACCAGGGGAGACAGTCGAGTTACCTTGGAGTAAGTTAAACAAGGAGTAGCTGATGCATTTGATTATTCTGTATTCATTGTTGGTTCTGTTAATAATACTTTTAGTTAAAACGGAACTGTTAAAGCAATGTATACAGAAGCAATCAAAGACGCAGACGGGCTAAGGGATAGGCTGTAGAATAGGCTGAGGTAAGGGATATGAGAGATAACACCTTGATAAGCAATTAATATTATTGTACTTCAATAAGTAAACTTTATAAAAACAAGAAAAAGCAAATAGTTTCTAAATGTCCTTTTCAGTTGTAAATTTCATTCTATAAAAGTAAACAAGATGGTATCCAAAATATTTTAATGCTATCTACCTGTATTAATCTAATCTCTAAAATATTGTATCATCAATCAACGGATATTGATATCTAATTCCATACTATATTTCCAAGAAAAAATGTATTTGCTCAAGCAACATGATGCAGCAATTACTTTACAAATTGATTAAAAAAATATTATGATTGTTGCGACTGTCATTTATTCGGTTGTTAATTTAAGATAAGTACCATTAACCAAAACAAATGTTAAATTAAATAAAAGTATGCTTTTTAAACACTTACTTACAGGCATACTTTAATAATTTTTAATACTATTTAGAGATAAAGGTGTTATCTCTTTCAGCTTGCGTGTTTTGTCAGCCATTGTTGGGCCAATCCTCTCTATGGTTCCTCCTCCTCTCACCTGTTCCTACCTTATTATCTTTTAACATAATTCTTATTTTATTCGTAGACAACAAACATCTCCTGGATTTCTAAGTTTTGTTGTAAAACTCCATACAGAGTTTTGGCCATTGCTTTCTGTGTTGTCACTTGCGTTATATCGTTTAGGGATTTGATTTCATTTATTTGTTTTGTTGTTACATATTTTCCATTATTTTGCAACCACTTTGTTTCTTAAATCATATACATATATTAAATAATACATCTAAAATCTTAATTATAGTAACAGAAATGGTGAAACAGAGTTATGGTGATTTCATCAATACCTTAAGAGTTTAAACCATGACATCCAATTAAATTTTACATGATTTTTATACATTTCATATTCGCTTTATCAACCTTTAATATGTAGGTCCGTTTTAAAATTTTAACGTTTAGGGTCAGGGTGGTTACGGAATTACATGGGAAAAAGCTAGTAGACCCCACAGTTCTTTGAGAATATTAATTTACTTTTAACGAACTTATTTTGTTACCATTCATTACATTTTTATGTTTTTTTTACATAATAGTATAAGTAATAAATATATATTTTGGCATTGTTATGCTTAGCATCACTTTCGATGTCTTTGATTAAAAAAACCTCTATCTTCTATCATTTTTTGTCTTAATCGTTTTTAGCAAATAATACTGTCACTATTTACGTTTGACGTCAAATAAATAATTAGAAATATTAATGTCTTTAAAAATAAAAAAATAGTATTTGCACCGTAACTTTTTGCTTTGTCTGATAAAAATAACACTTTTTTCAGGCACATACCGTTGGGTCCCAGCTTGTTTGAGCCAAAGGAGTATTCCTCCTGGAGCCCTTCGAGTCGGCACTGATGCTGACGGAGAGGAGATCTATGCAGGGCGCGCTCCTCATGAGGGTGACATCCTCCCCGCTAAGGTCATCCCCTCCAAAAACGCGTGCTACGTCGCGCACAATGGAGAAGAGATCTTAAAAGATCAGTTCGAGGTAATAAGACTATTTTAAACGATGGAATGTAATATTAAAGTAGTCCTTAATCCCTTTCGAATTCTCATATTTTTTAAACAACTGAAATATTTGTTCTAACAATCTATCTAAACTACGTTTGTCCCCGCCGTTAATTTTTGCAACCTTATTATATATAAGTTCTATTTTTAAATATTTCATTATCATAAGTTCTCGTTTTTCCTTATTCTTATTTTGAAGCTGACAGGTTTTTTCCTTTTTTAATAACTTATCATTTTTTTTGTTTATATTTGTAAACGAAAAGCATGTATTATATTTTTATTACTATGTTAGTATATGTAATAAACTTTTCTAAAACACTTTATAATAATTTTATAATAAACATACATACATACATTTATAATAAACCAGACTATAATCAATAATCAACTCGTAATATACGTGTACGGGAGTTTTTTCCGTTCATACTGAGATGTGCACTATTGAAAAATATGTTTGAATTTTTTATACAATTAAGCCTAACAATAAGGCTGACGGCCTACCTAATAAAAACAGTCACCATCACCTATACATTTGCAACAACAGAAGTCGCCAAAGTGTTAAAACGAGCTTCTTTTAGACTTAAAAAAAACTCGTTTCATAGCGCGTATTATCTAAATCTTTTAGTTCATTGTTTAAATCCTAATCCTCATACTTTTGACCTATATTAATGAAAACTAACGTGATGTGTTTCCAGGTGCTGGTTCCAGCTATGTTCTCGTGGCAGTTCGCAACCGGTGGTGCAGTGCCTCCAGGCGCTGTAGAGGCCGGAGTCACCGCTGACGGCGAGAAGCTGTACTTTGGAAGGGTCAACCACGACGGCTGTACCACTCCTGGAAAGGTTTGTAAAATATCACTTAATTTTTAAAACACTACTCTTTTGTTTTAATAAATCACTGGAATCCACTCGATAGTTTGAAGCGACTACTGTTATATTATATTATTTTATTACTTGAAATCTTTAATTAAGATCGGAATTACTCACACACAGTTTAGTTGCTCAAGTACTTAATGGGCAGTGTTGATACTTTTCGTTTACATGTCGTGGTTACTTAGTCTATTTTACCTAACACTTTAAAATAGGATAACTTAACACTATTCTAAGGCACATTCGACAAGCTTGGCTGACTTTCATAAACCATCTAAGTCTTTGGGAGAAGCGACGAATATGTAATTGATTTGAGATAAATTCTCTTGTTCTATATGAAGTTGCTTACAGATGTCCATTAAAGACAGACTTACCACCAGGTGAAATCCATGCTTGTTTACTTGCGACCGGACCACGAAGATGTTCACAAACTTTGCTGTAATGTTATATTCATGAAATTCCAGATTCATCCCAGTCACGGCACTTGCTACTACCCATTCGACGGAGAAGAGAGGAGTTCAGAAGAATACGAATGCCTCGTGCTTATGTAAATGTTTATTTTATTAACAAAATGCCATACAAACAACACTACAAGGTGCTAGAGTATATTTTACACTTAGCTAAGACGATCATTAAGACTTAGAAATGTATAAATCAGAATTTATTATTGTATTCATTTATGTATTTGTTATATTTATTGTGATTATGTCAAACGATTTTGATTAAAGTTTTTAAAAAATAATGTTATTTATTTATTTTTAAGCTAAATATATTGTAGCTAATGGCCTAGGTGGCTAGATGAATATAAACTATCATCCATCGGTCTTTAAAAGTCCACTGTTGGACATAGGGCTTCGCTAATCTGCGCCACTCCGACCGGTCCTACGCCATCTGAATCCAGCGGTAGCCAGCCGTCTTCTTCAGGTGAATAGTCCACCTGGTCAGGCTATAACTATAATTGACTACTATATTTGTCTGTGTTTTGCAGACGCAAAATGTACCTAGTTTTAAAATACATTACGTACATTCAACACCCTATTTTAAGTACGTTTGTAATAGAAATTAACTTATCGCATACCTAATGAAAAATGGTTACTGTCACCCAAAGACATTTCTTATAACTTAACCGTGAATAAATTTTTTATTACAAGTCACAGATGCCACAGGAACC
>DWLI01000159.1:0-27150 GCA_018249915.1 Cecropterus dorantes dorantes
GATATCCATTTAAAATTTTAATTAAATGGATATCATAGAAAAATATTAATTATTTTTTTTTCTTAGTAATAAAATAAAAATTCTATCATTATCTTATTCGTGTATTTATTCATGTATTCATTTTAGTCCTTACAAAACATTTCACAATAAATTGGAAACAATGCAAAATTAAGTTACAACTTATAATTATTTTTACAATACTTGTTGAATATAAGTTATGTGCAGACCATGGTGAAAATATGAATTGTAATAAATATGAACTTGGCAAATAAACGTCTGCATTAATACGTACAAATTTATAATAACAAACTTTAGGTGCAGGCAGTAACATAAGATTTAACAAAATAAGTACATAAACATGACACTTATGTGTCTATACAATCAAGACTATTAAATCACCTTAATCAGTGCATTTATCATAAATAACTGGCATTGTCTCCTCTCATTCATTATATATTTAAAGCAATTCTTAAACGAGTCATGTAAATTATTTTCCTTAACAAAGATACTGTAAAGTGGGCTCCAATACCACTGCATTTTATGTACACACACATAGAAAGACGTCGTACATATTTTCCGTATAAACGTGATGTTATAAGTGTTTCCTCTAAAAATTGTGTAGTTGTTGCTTCAATTGTCATTCTTAAATTTACTATTGATTTTTAATTCACTTAGAAATAAAGCTTAAAATATTATTTAAATTAGTATGTCCATCTTTTCACCATGAGCTTTGTTTATGTGTACACTCAATTAAATTGAGAATTTTTTCACGTTACTTCGATTTAGAAATAAGCATATGGAATTGGAATATGAAATTATACCAATTTTTGTTGTTGATCCTGTTTCTTGTAGATCAACCACAAAAGTTTCGAATCATATTGCATAGTATACATTTGTTTAGTATAGGAAGAACACAAAGATTCTATAAATTATGTACATCTCAAATGCCTACAACTAAGAAAGTATTATTAATTTTATGCTGTCCAGTCACAAACTTAAATATACTTTTAAATGCCAGTTTAAGGGAAAATCTTGTCAATGTGCAAAATAAAACATTAAATGGCGGTTATCATTATGGTTTGTGATAAAAATGGAATGATTAATGATATTAAATGTTTTGTGTGTGGACAGCGTAGAATTTCTCATTATCTAGTAATATAATTTAATGTGACCAGAAACTTGACGGCAGTGGTCAATGTATTTCAGAAAATTATTAATGTATTTTTATTAATATAGTAAAATTTTCGATTTATTTTTATTACTTATGTCCTTCTCATAGTCAATTTTTATAAACCTATTTTCTAATTAATAACGGCATTTAAATCATTAATAAAACGCTGATACTTTTATGAGAAGAGATCTATGTGAGAATCATCAACAATCACCAATTCTAATTTTTAATCAATTGCGTCACAGGTGTAGTATTAATAACACATTTAATAATAAGTTGGGTTTATCCTAAATCGCCTAGCAATAATTGAGAAGGTATATAAATGTTAAGATTATTAAGCAGAAGACACCACCACTGCCGTCAAGAATCCGTGCAACCATATCCCTACACTTGAGAGCAATGACTCATTTAACACACACAGTCCGAGAGTCACGACGCAGAACTCTGCGGTCCATCATATTCACAAACAGACACCAATTACTTACAAAGTTTTCACTTTAACTCTATCACTGTTTGGGTCGCCATGTGTCCACCATAAAATTAAGGTTTAGACTAAGTTCAAAATAGTATAATTAGGTTAAACATATACATTTCAATCTACATGTGGAATGCCGTGCACTGAGACATTATGAAGTTCCATTGAGTTTGTAGTATACAAGATTTGTCATGATTTTGTAACATTTACTGATCTTGGTTACTGAACATATCTGTGTTCATTCTATGTACACAGATATTTTACCTCTTATGTAAGGTTGGTAATTTATTATCTTCAGTAATTGCAAATATATGGAGAGTAAAATAAACCATTTGAGAACCAATGAGATTCTGATTGTGCCCACTGTTTCAAGGATTTCAAATTTGAATTTCTACTTGATTATTTTCATAGCTCATATGCTGTCCCATACTGTCCACGAAATTATTTGGATGGTAACAGTGGCTTGGCAGCACGATCTCTAAATATATCATACCCGAGTAAATTATTTACATTCTTCTTTCTTCGCTTATTTGTCTGTATTCAGCGATCATTTAAATGTGTCACTGTGATATCTCGCAAAGTGGGACACAAAAGATAACCATCAAACATGCACACGGAAAAGAACATTTGGACATTCTTCCACGGTTTGTGTGTGTGGTACACAGCATAGGATAGCAGGCGTAGGTTCTCCTAGTGGTAGAACTGGTGTGGTAGTGGATTGCACAGGGTAACTTTCAAACACGAATGAAGGCATTGTTTTGTGGTCATTCACAGCAACAGATTGTAGATCCTTCTGGTTGTGCTGGAACTGGGAACATTGTGGGACGCACAGGGTAAGCCTCAAACTTGAACGGAGGCATTCTTTGCGGTCGTGTACAGCAGCAGCTTGCGTTCAGAGCAGCAGCTTGCCGCGCAGGATCTCGAGCGCGGCCTTGCGGCGCAGCGCGGGCATGTGCGCCTGCGTGAAGGCGTAGCGCGCGCCGCGGCTCGAGAACTCCGCGAACGTGCACGCGAACATGCCGCAGTCGCTGCCGTTCATCTGCTGCGGGATGTCCTGCAACACAACAATGCTCAATCAATCCAAACCCGAGGCTGATCTTCGGCTCTGGGAACCACCTTTGGTTGAAGCTGAAGGTTCAAAAATTTAAAGAAAATTAGTTACAAATTGGTTAAAATTTTAATGATTTAAACAACTTTTCTATATAAAGATTTATGTTATTTGTATGTATATGATTATGATAACATTTAAAATAATATGAATTTCAAAAGCAACTGACAACCCAAACCCAAAAAGGAGTGTGTGTTTACCCCTGTGTTTCAACATTTTCATCGCAGAGTCGCACATTCGTTATAGTTCCTTCAATTTTAGTGAGAAACCTTCGGCTTCGGCAAAATCTTCGGCCCATTTTGGCCGTAGGCGAAGGTTTTGCCGTAGGTGTTTTTTTTGGCCTATGGTGACCGAAGCCGAAGTTTCGGTCGGACACTATTAATTACCTTCAAGTTTTCGGTGCTCCAACCACTGTCGTCAAAAGGTTGTCCTTTCTTATCCTGGTGCTCATCGCGCAGGTACTGTAATAGCGCGTTCAAACACGGCTGGTTGCGGCCGCCCATACTGTCCAAGTATGAGATGCGTTTCTCCCGGAAATCCACGATGCTGAGACACCAGTGCACACCCAGGTGGACGGGAACCACCATGAGGTCGTGCGCAAATATATCTACCTGTAATTTTTTAAATGAATGAAACAAAAAAATCACTTGCTGTCTACCACCCATGGAAATCAGCAATAGGGATATTAGGGATATATTTTTTATGATGAGGGCTATATGAGTTCATTCAGGTCGACTTTTAAGGAATCATAAAAGTAAATAAATACTTTGTTTTGACCTTATTTTGTTGGTTATCGTTATGTAATATAATTTCGGAATAAAAAAATAGGCTTAGCTTATTTTTTAATACAATAATAAAGAAGATTTTATGCAAATAATCATTTATCATTCTTTATAATTTATTAACAAGAACATAATATTAGTACTCATAGGTACAGCAACAACAATGCAACATATCAATCAGTTCTTTACATTAATTAATAATAATTAATAATTAATAATGATTAATCAGTTCTTAACATTTTATATTAAACAGCAAAGGCTCCTATCTGAAATTCATTAAATCTTTTGTAAAGCATGAGATACATTGTTGCGTCTGGACATTATACTAATATATTTTTAAACTTTATGCATACCTTTCTCGTCCACCGCCTGAGCCCGGCCTGGCCCGCCTGCATGAGCTTGGGGTAGAAGAATGTGTTGGTGGCGTACACGCGCGGCAGGTCCTTACGTTCGCTGCTACGCTGCATCAGCAGGTTCATGTAGAAGTTGATCACTTCATCATTGAGCCAGTTCAGCCCAGCGAGGGTCTGGAGGTCCCGCCTGAAAGTTTTTTAAATATATTATTGTGTGCACCAGTGTGCAGTGATTTCTATGTCCATCATACTCGTAATTAACCTGATGATAATAATGCTTTAGACATATTGCTCCACAGTAAGATCTTCTCATGTATTGTGACATGGACAACAAAAAAGAAACACCCAGACAGAGGGTTTGTCACTTGATTACCATTATAATGACGATATTGTTTTTTTTAGTAGAAGTAAGATATTTTCAGAAAATATTTGTAAATAATGTAATATTCGGCTTAGCACAGCATAAAAAAATGGTGACAATTCTGTGACTAGTTTTTCTTATATTTAGCGCAGATTATAATTTTATAACATACCTGTGTATTCTTAAATTAAATTTCTCCACCAGAAGTTGACCAGGGGGCCCTGGACCCAAAGCTCTGTCCACTAGTTGCTCCTGTTCTGGTGTCAACTTGGGTAACTCCACAGTGGGTGGTACTTCCTCAATGAGACTCTCTGGTATACTTAATTCATACTTCAATTTATGTTCTAGTAATGCTACATTCTGTTTATGGTTCACTTTCGATATGATTTCAGACTCACGCACAGCATCTTTCAATTTTTCTCGATTATCCTGATTCCTTTTTTTGTATTTCGAGTTTAATTTTTCTAGCCAGTCATTAGATGTGACCGATCTATCTTTGAAGGAATCTCGTAAGGTGTTTATTGGATTTATTTTTACTGAGGATGAAGTGGATGCCTCTGAAGGAACAATTTCCACTTCAGAATCTGAAGAATTGATTGATGCTACAGTTATAGGGTCATATTCTGTCCGACTGTCATTTTCCTTATTAGTGCTTAAGCGTTTTTCTACTAGTTTTAAGTCATTTAATGCACTCTTCTGGGCTCTTTGGGTATTGCGGAAGAATGCTGCATCTTCTGCCAGATTGACAATATCTGGTTTTCTTGGAGTTGACAGCTTCATACAATCAGCAACCCTCTTAATTAGTTCTTGGTAACGATTCCTCTCATCTAAGTTAAATACTTCAGAAAATGTTGTCCTGGCATTACCATTTACATTCTGTAGTCTGCTCCTATTTGATGTGATACTAGATGTTTTCTGTGACTCGAGCCATCTCGGAATGGCTGGAGAGGTCTTTCTATACGATTTGGTAATTCCAGCAGGAGCCTTAAATTTACTAAGAGATCTAGGGGAAGCATTACTAGAGTTTCGATCATTAAGTTTTTTACATATTTTATAATATTGTATTCTTTCTTCATCCTGTGATTCTTCAGCATCAGACTTGTTTTTGGAAGTGAAGAATTTGTATGGTTTTACAGGTGGTGGGGATGTCACTTTTTTTACAAATATGACATCATCATCCTGTGCATCATTGTCTTCATCATCATCATCATCATCCACATCAATATATATTTTTGAGCGTTTCTTAGGTTTTTCTGGTTTTCGTGGTTTATTCTCAATGAATGTTACCTAAAAATATGAATTTATATACATTAAGATTGATGAAAAAAACTTATTTTTAAATAGAACATGTGTCAAATTCCATTTTTGTATAATGAACATAATTATATGTATAATCGGGTATGCCTCACTTGACATCTAGACATATCAATTTAAACCTTGAGACAATAAGACATTAAAACAAATGCATAAAGCATTATTGTGTTCTAAGATTGCAAAGCAGACATTGATGACTGATGCATACTTTAATAAGCATGCATCCTAACTTCAGCTAGGACTTCTATGATTTCTAAATTTGCTAACAGATGTACACAAGCAACAGAGATCACTTTCATCAAGTGGCTTAAAATACTCCGTTTCAGTGCTTTCAGAATGTGATTATAAAATTACAGGAGTTTACCACTAAAATTACAGTATTTTTGTACTAATTTACGGTAGATGACATTTTAAACAATTGTGAAAGGAAATTATGGCCGACAAAAAAAGGTCATTTACTTTCCCTGAGCTTATGCTATTTGACAACAAAAAAAATAGGTGTAATTACAGAACTGGAAGCACTGCTCAGTTTTACTTGAAATTCATAACAAACATTTAGGATAGATGAAAAAATCTACAAACCTCCTGATCATCATCATCAACTACGGTATGCAAGATGGGCCTCACGGGAGTGTGCATTCTTGGCTTCCTGTTTGGTGTTGACGTCTCTTTCTCGGATGTCTCTAATAATTTTAATGACCTTAGCCTATTTGTCACCCTTTTCTGAACCTCATTTGGGGTTGACGTACTCGGATGCCCTTTCTCTACATCAATAGGCACATATCGCACCTTTTTTTCATTCTCTACATTGTCCCTAACATCTGAAAAGTAATTTTAACGATTAACATATGCAACAGGGTTATTGGAATATAATATACAGACTAATAATCACCTTTATTTCCCATGGTTTCGGGAAAAGCGGTTTTCTTCAATCGTTTGATCCTTTTAAGAGCTGGAGAATCCTCGTCAGACGAAAAATCATCCTCGCTCCTGCAAAAGTAAACGGAACTATATCGCTTGAAATCGAACGATTAGATGTAAAAAAGAAACATTAACTCACTGCCAGAACTTAGAGGCTAGTTTCAAAGGTATTGTAAACATAGTTTATTGACTTTAATTGTCGATTATTAATGAATTTGCCGACTTTGCCGCCATAACCGAACTTTAATGTCGTAAACAAGAAATGTCAAATTCACATTTCACTCTACGTACCTGTCTCTTTTGAAGCTTGGTCTTTTGGGTATTTCTTCGCACCAATCGAAAAGACTACGCACGTAAGCCAAAACGGCCTTCATTTTAAATATGATTATTCTTCCATTACCTAAATAATACGTAGAACGTATATTTGGTCACTACACGATATAGCACATTGAAATCAGCTTTTAGTAAAGCGACAGACAACAACAGCAGCGGTGAAATTGAATGAAATGCTTATTATGCCACAGACAACGAATAGTAAAATGTGAACCACAGAGTATCTAAGTATAATATACATTTGAAGATAATGAACATAGACTACATCTGGCTACTACCACTAGCAACAAAAAGTAGGTTATTTGGGTGGGAAATGAAATCACTCAAGGCAAACATAAAAATGTGTAAGTGTATATACTTCATAATGGAAAAAAATTTCATTAAAATTGTAACTTACAAATACGATTATTGTATCTTAAAATAATTTGAAGGACTTTTCAAAAGCGACAATTATTGGTTACCCTATTATATATCGTTGGTAGATTTATATTTGTGGCTATCATATATTATATATCAAATTCGTGATTGATTTTATCAACAGAAGAATTTTCGTAAAAAGCAATTTTTTAAGACTGATGTTTAGCTGTTTGCGCATTGTATGTAGAAACCACATACAATGCGAAAACAAGTTTATTATGGTGGGGAGCGTTTACAAATTATTGAATGATAATAATAAAAATAAAAAATTAAGTAAGCTAATTAAAATGAATGTTTAAAATTTTTAAAACTTTAATTTTGTAAATTTAGTGTTTAATGTTTAATCCAAAGATTCTCAAACTTGTTTCAAAAGTCTTCTTTTTACTGAGGCAATTTCTTAAGTGAGTAAATACTTCTATATTTTGACATATGTTCATAATGGTAAAAGATAATTCAAAGTATAGATTCAACCTTCAAAAGTAGTTTAAGTCAAGTACCTAGATTTATCCCTTCTTCGCATAGGTGAGATCCGTGCTCGCCGTAGCTGCGAGTTTCTCGCGCCAACACCATTGAGTATAGTAGAAGTAGCGGGGAATAGAGTTTCGATAAGTTCTATTAATTTGAAGTTCCAACGCGGCCTTTCAGGCCCTACGTCGGTACTTTTTTGTTTGAGCTACGAAATTAATAAAGTTTTAATTTCAAAAATTTAACAGATATTTTGAAGAATGAATGTGACTGGGTTGTCGGGGGGTAAACTTGGTTTACCTATAAAATAAATAAGTAAAATAAAAAACCACTGCGTCATATAAACCTTCTACATAAAGACAGTGACGGTTTGATAAAAATTTGACTGTAGGAAACTTCAGAGGAACGGTGGTAAATCACAGTGGAGAAGATTATATACTTAAAATCAGCGATGATGGTATAGATGCTGATATATTACACTTGCCCCGTGAACGTATGAGTTTAACCAGAATACTCGATCCCGATATACGAAATACAGTTCAAGGTCAAGCCAATGCACAAAACTTAAGAAAAATACGTACATCTTGTGCACCTAAGCTGAATAGAAAATCTACATATAATTGCTACTAAAATATCTAAAAAACTAACGGTAACTTTGCTGTTCCAAATTTTATGTATAGGTGACATTTATTATTTTTTTCTAACACGTACACCGTTAAAGTTTAATTTATGGTTCCTATGAAATTATACGTTGTTTAATTATTTTGTGAAGTGACATTTTTAGTTAGAAAACGGAGCCAAAGACTAAAAGTCGTATAATTGCAAAGTTTAGTAAAGTTGAATATAATATTTATCATTTATAGATCCCACATTAATAATAAAACCTATTGTTTCATATCAATTATTAATATTTGTTAAGAATTTCCGCGTTGTAAGCCGCGGTCTCTGAGGCCCCACTTCGGTACTAGTGTTACAAAAAATCTACGTCGGTTGCTAAAGATTAAACGTTATACTAACTCGTTATTTAATGGGCGGGTTCATTATGGCAAGACAAAGCGATGTCACATCAAGAAAATGAATGTCAAAATCTAACTCGCGCCGCTCGCGGTAATTTGAAGTTGAATTGAACATAACATGATAACATTGATATCTTTATAACCTTAAATGGTGTTTTTATTATTAAATCCTAGTACAAGACGGTATATTATTTTAAAACAATTTGTGTGACAACATAGAGTATATTTGAAGACATCTCTTACATTTTTCAATACTTAATTTCAAAATGCTGCAACCAATTATGAATGTATTGAAGCAAAAAAATATTGTTTTAGCAAGTGGCTCCCCAAGAAGAAAAGAACTCATAGAAAATATTGTAAGTTGATTTAAGTGGATTTGCATGCATTTTAAATATAAAATAGTCACCAAAGAAGGTAAGTAACCATAAGCAAAGGAGTCAAGGTCGCACTATTGTTCAGTAATATTTTTTCACTAATGCTAATATCTTGGTATGCTGATACCAAAAATTGTAATAATTAAGGTGTCACCAAACAATTTCTCAAATATTCATATCAAATAAGAATATTTTTAATTCTTCCGAACTGTACAATATGTTTACCTCTTTATATAATTAATTTGGTAAAATGTTCTAGTGTTATAAGGTTGGCAATAAATAAACAAAATAAAAATTCCTTTCAATCTTTATAGCCTTTTACCCACAAAACGGTCCTGACACTAGAGAGAAAAAAATGTGAATGAAACTATAACGAAAAAGGAAAATTTTAGTAATTCAGTATGATTGTAGTTAATATAATAAAGTACAACTTAATTTCCATAAATGGTGTTTGAATGGTGCTATGTTCATAAAATACCTAATTAAATTAATAACGAAACAATAACTTTACAGGGTTTAAAAGTCAAGTTGTGTGCATCACTATTTGAAGAGGATTTGGATCCCAAAAAATTTGGCAGTTTCTCTGAATTTGTGGAAGAGACAGCTCTGCAGAAGGTTTTAGAAGTTGATAGCAGACTGCGGAGTCAGGGTGCTCTGCCAGATGTGGTGATCGGGGCTGATACAATGGTCACACTGGATAGTGAAATGTTTGGCAAACCTACTACAGAACAAGAAGCTTTTTTAATGCTTTCCAGGTATATCTTACTAATGTAAATGCCAATACAGTACATGTATGCAAGAAATGCAATAATATAATAGATGGTTGGATTTTTCATGCATATATTGCTAACCAAATTGTTAGTTTTATTTATAAACACAATTATTATTATTGATTTGTATATGGATAGTTACAGAATTAATTTTGTTTTTTATCTGTACCTCATTTGTTGCAAATGAATAAAAAGTGATCATGTGTATAAAATAAAAAAAAAAATACTTTATTGATACAAACACATTCACATATGCTAATTGTGAGGGCCCTATACTTGATTCAAGACCTGTCTCACAGGTACTAATAAAAAGAAACATTTATATGACATTTAATGTGGTAAACTAAGTTCACTCAGGTGAAGTCACAATCCATTAGTCATTCATCAATCATCTTTCATTTGTCACTAGTCCTTTTGTCCTTTGTTGTATATTTAGTGTAAATAATGTGATCAAGACACTTTTACTTTCCAAACTTCTGGCTGGTATCCTTCCAAGATGGCATGGACCAAGGGATTTCACTTGAATGATGTTGACCTTAAATAAATATATGAGCCACCATTAATATTGATGGATAATTTGACTATATGATTGTATATTTGCTGGAACCTTGTGTAAAGGTTTACAACAACTAAATGCTCTTTATTTGATAAACAATAAATGCTATGAAATTATTATTACTATTTGCAGGCTAGCTGGCAGAAAGCACACTGTGTACACTGGTGTGGTGGTGAAAAGAAGTGATAAAGTTGTCAAATTTACTGAGAAGACGGACGTGTTTTTTGGAAAACTGGATGAGCAACAAATAAAGGGTTACATTGCTTCTGGAGAACCTATGTAAGACCAATATTAGTAATAAACAAGTTGTCACACATAAACACCGTATAACTCAAAAAAATTGTCATTTTGAGGTATGCATATAGATCGATAGGGAATTAAAAGACGCATAAGCCAAACGCTTATAAAAAATAAGAATTTGAGACAATTACAGTGAGTTATTTAAGAAAAAAGAACACAGTGTACTGTAATCGACTCTTACAAAATATGCGGTGGAAACTATGTGTATTGTTTCATAATAAAAGAGGTGACGAGCAATGCTCTGTCAAATTAAAAATAATTTCATGAAACATGTTTTTTTGCTCTCCTGAACATTTGGTAATTTTGAGATCTGTGGTGTTAGAACTTAAGTGACGAAATATATAATAAATCTTGTATTGACTATACATACTGTACAGTCCCTTTGAATGTGGAATTAGATTACAGATGCGTTATCTATGATCTTTAACCTAGTTAAAAACATTATAAAGGAAGTAGACATTAATTCTATAAAATAATTAATAAGATTGATTGCGAACTGTGTTTAAGTTCTGCAAAATGGATGAATATCTACAGTCAACAAAATGGAATAATTTTTATTCTATGTTTTTTAGAAACCTTACATATCTACTGTAGCTTTATTATTATGTAACAAGTATTATGTATTTATATTTTTTGACATAATATTTATAGGACATAGTATCTGATTTTAAACTGATTTGTTTAACATTGATATAAACAATGGAGATTTGATAAAATCCTATTTGTAAATGTTTACAGGGACAAAGCAGGAGGCTATGGCATCCAGGGCATCGGTGGCACATTTGTTGAGAGAGTTGAAGGTGATTATTTTACAGTAGTGGGACTGCCCCTGTACAGGCTGTGTTCTGTACTCTATGATATGTACAGGGAATGTTAAATAAATTTTTGATTCTGGTAACATTACGTTGTTTTCAGAATCAAAAGATATAAAGTAGGCAATATTAGTTAATAATTATTATCAGGTTAATATCCTCACAACTTCACCTCGTAAGATAGTTACCTAATAGATAGCCAAATAAGACAATCAGCAGACAAAAAGGTTTTGATTTTCGTCTTTTTTACTTGCTGCATTGTTGCCTAGTCTAGAAGGCTAGACATGAGGATAATATGTAAAGTTGTTTTAATACAAGCTTTAACTGTTTTGTTATTTAATTTTATAAAAGGGGATTAGTTCTATTTTTAAGTGTTATTGATCATTATATTGTTAAGTATTATATCTGTACAAATGGTATAAGAATTATTATGTGACATGTTCATATGTATATTTTGGAGTTAGCTTTAATGTATCCTGATGGTTTTTATTAAATAGTACCGAGGAGAATTCGGTCCTTTATTGTAATGTATGTTATACATAAGTATCCAATGAACTATGCATACTTATAAATAAAATAAAATTCTGTTCACTAAACAAAAAATAAGGGACAGGTTAAATCGGTAAACAAATAAACTGATTTAGACAGTACTCTTAGATCTTTGGAAATTCAGGGGGTAATATTAAATAAATATTTAGCTTATCTAACCACCTACAAAAAAAATATGGACTGAAGTCAAAGTCACGCAAGTAAGCTGATATTACATTATTTATGTTTAAAATAATAATAAATATTTTATTAAAAGTAATTTCAATAACAACTAATATGTATCTGCTCCTAACTACTGTAATAGGTCTTAATTTTAGTAAGTAAGGTACGCAATGATAGAACTGTTATATCCAGGCTAGATTATCCAATTAGGTTAATGTAAATTAAGGAAGTGTAGGATACTGTTCATTATCCAATTTTTAAAGACAATTTACTGTTAGGGGTTAGGGACGCCGAAATTCCACGGAAAACATAATGAAACTTTATGACTTGCAAAATATAGATATACATATATGTAACAATTTTCCCCAAAATGTCTAACTCCATTTAAACTCTGCACCATTGACGATTTTTGTAAATCTATTTTTCAAAAAAGATCATATGTGCTAAAATATGTACATGTAAACTTCTCATCTTACCATATTTGTTACTTGGTAAGATTGGATTGCGACATTGTTTAAAAGTAAAAACACTTATTGTAAGGTTTTCCTTTATTCTTAAAATAAAAATAATAAAATATACTTATACCTAATTAGATTCACATAGACATAATATAAAATGAGTATATATATGAACCAATAACACTATCTACAAAGTAGATGTACATAATTATTATGTCTACCAGACTTTGTTAAAGATTTTTGATGGAAGTAGATTAACAGTCTATACTAAATTATGACAACAATAAGTCGCTTCATCGAATATATAAATATGTAGGTTCCCATTTCATTCTGGCAGGATTAAGCTCATAACCTTTTGTTAACACAATAGCTAACAACTAAGTCGGGCCATGATGGTGTGCGTGAGGATTGTCCACGTCCCTGATCAATGACTGCCTCACGGGTGAGTTGATAGCGCCGGGTACCGCCTGCGTTGTAGTTGCGGTGCAGCAAGAGTTCGGTAAATACAGAGGGTCCACTGCCATTACCTCGTACTTCGTAAGCACCTCAAAAAGTTCCTGTTTTGCACGAATACGTAGTAACGGCGTTAGTTTTCTGAGAACATTTTTCATGTGACTAGCGAATGATCCTATTTCATCTTCATTATCTTTTATACAAGATGCGGCATTCTGCAGCAGCGCCTGTTGCCGAGCCTCATCTCGTTTTTGAAGATACGGGAATATAGTATTATTATCTAGCGATTTTTTAATCGGTCTTGTCCTTTTCTTTCTTGATTCCTTCCCTGAAGGCGAGGACCCATCGGCTTGGAGATCAGTATTATTATCTTCCGACTGCATATATAGTTCTAATTGTGAATTGATATCGACATTAGTGATTTCTTTTTCACTTTTTACATTATCTAAAAAACTTAACAATCTGCTATATGTCTGAAATTTGTGCCTGGGATTCTTAGATGTTGCAGAACCGATGCCAGAGAGTACCTTCTTTTTTTGACGCGCATACGTGTCTTTTATATTTCTCCATCGGCTTTTGCAAGAGTCAGCTGTAACAATAAATCATCAATTAAGTTTTGCTAAGTTGCTACTTGGGTAAAACTAGTGTACTACTATTTCTGCAGCAGACTCATCTCGCAGGGCTGCCGTATCACTTCATGTTATCAGTGAATATTAATTTTAATAGCAATTTGCAACAATATATCAACTTTGTAATGCCTTTTCGCTTTTATTTGAATATATTATTTCTATCTTATCAGTGACATCTAGCAGCACATTTGGAGACTACATGTTTAAAGGAAAATAACCTAGATGTCGCTGTCGTAGTATAATTATGGTTTGTCTGCGTCATGTCATATCAAACAAATCGCAACAAATGTCAGTCAACTCCATTTCTCAATTTAGTTTATTTCAAATGTTTAAAAGTCAAAACAATAATATTGTTTAATTGACACAATAAAATTATATTGATGTTTGCATTAAATGTCTGTTTTAGTTTCATCACAGATAGGAAAGACTTTAAATGGTGTGCAGTTAATAATTAATACTTACGATTTTTATTCAGTTGTGCTCCAATTTCCCGCCAAACATTTTCTCTAAATATTACATTTTTGTAAGTTGCATTGGAATTGTCGTACAGACAGGGATATGCGCCTACTAAACTAATTAAGTCTTCTTCTTCTTGAGATGAAAAACTATCCATTTTTGAGATATTTATGCACAAAACAATGTCAAAGCCGCGCGGCCCTTGCGGCCATACTTGTTATAACGCGTCACAGCAGCGCGGCTGCGCCGTTCGGAAAGGGAAATCGACGCGTGACGCACACCGCAAGCCGCAGGCCGCATAACTGGGAAGTAGGGTTACTGTTCATCTACATTTGATCATACTGTCCTATTCAATTTGTTTTAGGCATACTGTTGATAATAAATAAATACTTTCATTGTCATATTGTTCAGAAGTTATATCTACGTGACAGTAGGTATTAGATTGACATGAATACAAGTCCAGAGATGGATAGATAAACACAATCTGCACATCAGCAATCTTGACAATTTGTGGTCTTACCTACATACTATTTTCTTATTGTGCTTTTTGTTACTATCAACGCCAATAGGGGGTGGAAATCATGAATTCTAAACAGAATTGATGCTAATTATTAAAAGTCTTATAAAATATACTCATCAAAATCGACTCTTTATTTTATCATAATTTATTTGGAAATGTGTCATTACGAGCATTTTATTAGGTACCAAATTTTTCGTAATGTTAAATTTGATTAATACTTATTATAAGTACTTTCCTTCATACTTCTCTTTTTCAATTGACTTAATGATTTAGTAAAGCTAGATGTACAATGGTTTTTAAAATTTGAGTAGAACTTTCCGTTTTTCTGAATTGCTTGGCCTGCCTTAGGTTTATACCACAACCATTGCCTTTTATTTAGTCATGGTGACCCTACTTTGCTCCCCCAGTATCGGTATCCTCGTACCTCTCGCTTGTTAAGTACTAAAAAGAGCGAAAAAGCAATATAAGTTATAACATATCGAGGTAAGTAGGCATTTAACGTTAAAAATGGTAAAAGTTAGGCAGGTACCATTGAATTTTATGCGCATTTATTGGCTGCATTACTGAAAAGAAGCCGAATCTTGAAGAGTATTATTATTAGACGATAGATGGTACGATTATATGATCAAAATGAAACAGTAGGTAGATAGGTAGATGCGGTAATAGGCGTAGAATGCAGATTGCACTAAAACACGATGCGTCAGAACTTAGTCTGTTAATGTAGTGAGAAAATGCAAGCTTTTTAAGCATCAATCCGTTCGTTTCGTCTTTCAGTCGCGTTTAAGACAAGACAATGATACATTATTATTATACACTTATTTCGTTATTCCTCACTTTGTTCGTTAAATCATTAACATTGTTTATTGAGTACAAACATATCTGTATAAACGACCTCTTTAAACATCATTACACTTTTATATTGATTGTAAGGGATTTTACTTCATTTTTCGTAATCATGACATTATAATGATTAGGAAACAATGCGTTCACTGCAAACTATGCTGTCACTGCAAGTTTTATTTAGTATTTAATAAAAATAATTAAGTATGCTGTCAACCCTGGATATCTTGATATGAGTCGGTCATCAGTGGAATGCAGTTGTTCCGCAGGACTTACGACCCTGGCAGGATGTGTTAAATCGCGGGCTACCTGCCCGCCCGACGTGAATGATGACTCGTTTAAGGTCTTACGTAAGGTTAGGTACCTAAGGCAGGATGGCAGTAAGGATGTCTGTGACATTATTATAGTATTGACAAATGAAGCATTGCAGTAAGTAGTTGCCCGGTTTAGCTAATCAGTTGAGTCATCCTATATTCTGGATGGACTAATGATGTATTGAGAGCCCGATAACTCTGTGATTAGGTCACGACGTATTCATGTAAAAGTACTTAATTGAATGTTCCAGATTTTTACCAATGATATAAAATATGTTATTTCATTTCTTAGACATGCAATTAATGAAATGAACTGTTCAGTAGAGTTGTACAACTGCCTATCATTTTGATCAGGCGTCATTACCATTTACCCCTACAATTTTAGGTCTACATATTCTGATTGATTGATTTTCAGGATTAAAGATATTATGACACGTACAAAATCTTGCATTTTTATTTCATATATTTCTAATATTAAATGTTGTTATGGTTTAAATCAGGATCGCTCACTTACACAGAAAGATGTTAATGAATGTAGGAGGAATTTTTTTTAAATTTTCATGTAGAGTTAGCTAAGCTGTCACTATGGGTACCGTCAGGATTATTTTCAGGCGGGTGCATCTGTATCTACAGTTATACTATTAACCAATATAAAATATAGAACTATACATGTATAAAGTCGAGAAGTTAACACCGCTAAACCTCTATTTATTGTGAAATTCTTGCGAGAGAAAGGTGGAAGTGTGTAGTAAGTTGCCGGCTCACTTTCCTATAATGCGACCATCTTAGTCCTGGAGAAGTAACGTATTTGCGATAGATTCCGATAGAATCCCTGTTCCATACAAAGTTACTTACAGGTGTCTATGCGTAGTAGTAATAATTTACTACAGGCGGACTACATGCTCCATTGTTGCCTCAATTAAAAATGGACACTGCATTCCTAGAACTTAATAAGATGGCTGTTGTGTTTGTATTTTGTTTAAAATTATAAAACAGTTTTGTGATTTTTTCTCCAACGACATTCTAAAAGACTAAAACAGGCTATGTTGGTGGTCTGTTAAAATATTTATGTTTAAATATATCCACTAGTAGCAGCATGGCGAAACACGATCGTTAGTAGTAAGCAGTTCCAAGGAACAGATTGAACGATGTGAACTGCAACTGACTCGCAGTGTCACCTTCGATTGAGCAAGTGTTGGGTTACATCCCGCGGCCATTGTTGTGTTGTGTGAATGATACTATACTATGTAGTTATAAAAATCGAAACATTATAAGTCAATAATGAAAATTGACCTTTTCGAACAACCTATGTAACAGTACTAGTAGCTATTAAAAAAAATCAAATATATTAATGAATCATATATTATGGGTCTTGACAGTTATCTGTCGTTAGGGTTGACATTCGTATTAAACAATATTATTACACCGATTTCTGGCTCATTTTTAAGAAAGTACATGATTTTTTCACACATGTTGATATTGCGTTATAGTGGATGGACTACTCGTTTAATAATCTAAGGATAATCATTACTCCTACATACATATGGTACAAGGAGTCCTAAAGTTAAGGGAATAAATAGTCTGTAATTTATTGGCGAAAAGAAAAAAGTAAAAGTAGAAGGTGGAACTCAGTACTTCGGTTCCGGTATCATCGCCACTATATCTATTTCTACCTAATAACACTGGAATTGAGTGAGTAACGCGTCTCTAGCTAACCTCAGATAAAACTGATCTTATTTGGGATTGATAAGACATGTCCATGGGGGGAAGAGGCCACTTAGTTTCAAGTGGACTGATAAGAGTTTCTAATGTTTGAAAATTGCCCTTTTAGGGGGAAGGGGTATACGTGTAGGTATACGCCTATGGGGATTTTACCATTGTTATTTGTTGATGACCGAGGTCATTATTGTACGGCTGGCTACATGGCTGACGTAGGTACTGCGATACGTAACTTGAAATGTTTATTTTCGAAACCTATTGTGGCTTGTAGTTTATTTACATGACAAGCATAAAGTTAAGTAAAGTATTAGGTATCATTCTGTTGTGATAGGCGTGTAATATTCAACGTTTTTCCCCTGTAGTATTTACGCTGACCACAAAAATATAATCCCATAAATTTATACTATAAACATGACATGTGCAATTATTACTCCGTGGTACAATGTTTCAATATAGAAATGATTTTATTTCATTATAAACGAAATAAGTTTCATTAAGTAATATTAAAAAAACACAAAGCAAACACTGCCTGTTGCAGGTATGTAAATAATGAAAGAATTTTAGAGAATGTCGCTTTGGTCAAGTTTAGATTTTAATAATTTACTTAACTGACAAAGGTGAGCTAACTTTTTAGTGTTTTGTATGCTGTTATGCTCATTTGGTATATTGCATTGTAATTCATAGTGTTCTGGTTTCCATCGTACAGTTATATCCATAACGCGTGGGAGTGCGGAAGGTGTCGCGTGTGGGGCTAGTGAAGAGAAAATTTGTCGATAATAAAAGATTATTTTATAAATTTTATTTATAATGTAGAAGCAATTATTTAATATTCAAGCCAGTAAATGGCCTTTATCATCCATAGACCTTAAAAATACATTCCAGATAGTTAAGTCTTGCATAAGATAGAATACGTTGCAACTAGACCATATTCTTGAATACAAAACACGGCAACGATTAACATTATTTTTAATGTATTAGAAATAGGTGTGGGGGTGGCTCATTCGTAATTAAACCATTATGAATTTTAATTGTGGAATGTTGCCAAATAATGTTACGATATTGTTTTAATAATATATTTCAAATACTTAGGTACGTCTATATTCATTGGACTAATTACTTTTTTACGAAATAATGAAATTGAGGCAACTTATTGAATGACAAAAAAAGAGAGAATAAACCTAAATATTATTTTCAACCAATAAATTTCAATTTTAATTACAAACTTAGAAATATAAGTACATAAATATAATAATATATCGATATTTCTTAAAGTGTTTGTATCGTGTATGCACCATCCCTAATCTCATTACTTTTTTCGACAAGCCTTCGAGAGTTCGTAGATGCCACTCGCGGCATAAAAAACTATTGTTCGGTGTGGGAACTAGAGAATGCTAGAGATTTGCCACCTGTCTCCGGCGTCTCACTTTCGCACCGACTCCTCTGCCTTCATCCAGCCATTGTATGATGCTAAACGAAATTGTAGACGCTGTATCGATTTTGCGATAAAAATAAAAAAAATACGATTTTGCTTTGATTTTATCAACATCTATGTACTAGTGATGGAACAATTTTATCAGACCAATATGCGTACCTAATTAATAATTTCAGATATTTTTTCAACAATAGTAATAATTATAATTAAAGAACCTTCAATGTTCTGATAAATTGTTAAGTAGGTCCATACTATATTAAGGAACCTAATTCTTCCGTATCAGTAGTTATTCACAAAATTATAAATGCTTTTAATTACGTACAATAGTGAAGAAAATTCCGGATATTACAAAATATGAAAAGATTAAGTACATTTAAATTTAATATTTGTTGTAAAGCACTTTACGGTTAAATGAGATAAAACTCTTTCTCTATGACTCTACCAAATGTATGTTCTATTTCTTGGTATGCACTACAGCCCTCTTATTAAACTTCAATTAAAATTAAATCCTTGTCAGATTCAACTTCCGATTGTTCCCAAAATCGGAATTGAAATTGAAAAAACGTGCGGGTGTGGGAATCGCGAACAGATGCACCGGATCTCGGGCATGTGGTCTCGATCCGGGAACTATAACGATCCTACGCTTTTATTTCGTTTTGTCTATTGTAAGCTGCAATTTTGTTCGTCTGCCATGTTCTACAGACTGGTGTTCCTTCGGTGGGAAAGTTTTATGAGAAATAAAAAAAAGTATTTTTAAACTATCGTGTCTAAAAGATATATATAGTCCGTCCAATAGACCATACTTAACATACGTTAAGTATTTGATACAATATCGTTATCAAATGGGCTGGTTTAATCAAATATCTAATTATTTTATTTTCTTCTTGACATCATTATTATATTGTACGCCTATGAAAGGCAGACATAAGCGCTCTAAAACTGTTTTTTTTTGTCATCTATGTAACATTTTGTCCACAGTAAATTTCTTTGACTTTGACTTTGATAAGTAGTAGGTAGGTAGGTATCTCGCTAGATAAAAGCAGGGAGATAGTATTATCGTGGATTATTACGAATTAATTATGTTCTAGAAATAGCAAACGAATCTGCTGTCCTTTTTATGGTAAGTGGTAGCTGCCGCTAATTGATATTTATAATCTGAATTCGGTAAAAGATTCGTTGCTACCTTTTAGTGGTAAATTTAATCCCTTGTATAAATGTCTCTCTGTTATCATGCACTTTAATCCAGAACACAACAGAGCTTTCCATTGTTGTTATTATACATAAATAGATAGTATGGCGATGGTATCTCCGAACCACTATTATGAGAATTCTGCGGAATTTCAAACCCAGGAAATGGACTATCGCGCATTCTTGCATAGTATTTATTTACTAGGTACATATTTATCTATAAGGCGGTGATTACTCCTATTTTTATCCCTAGGGGATGCCTGTAGTCTAATAGAATAGGTAAAAGAAAGTCTTGCAGGATTATATTCGGTGTCTTTGTATACTAAACCCTAAGCTTCAAACGGTTCTTAATGGACAGCCCTTGCCACGTAGCGATGCGTTCACTGAAACATTAGCTCGTAAACTCACTTGTCCAAACAACCAGCGGAGTAAAATTAGTTTACTTTCAAACGTTGTTTGTCGCCCGTGTTGCTTTACATAGGAATACTGTTCAGTATCAGATACTGGGCACGATAGTCTATACAATTAAAGAAAATGACTATTCGAGCATCTCCGTTCACCAGCAGGTTTGATTCATTACGAATCTCGTGTCGAGTGTACGAGTACTCGTATATGTTTGTTATAGATGTTAAATATTTCTTCACATACGAAACAGTTGCTTTAGAAGGGTTCTGTTCGGTTCTCCTAACATAAAGACTTACCTACCTACCTTTAGTACCTTTATAGTGTGATTCAGTGTATTAAGCTCAGGTTTTTCAGTCACATGTTTGTTTATAAAACTTTTTGTAGAAATATTCCGTTCAAGGGCTTTTCATAAAGCTAGAATTCTTGATGGGAAAACTTCTCTTAGTAGTTTTACTATGACTAGTAGAAGTTGAATAAGCTAATATTTTGAAAAATAATCTGATAAATATTTTCTATATCTATATAAATATATCTATATTATATCTATATCTATATAAATATATTCTGATAAATATCAGTGCTTGAATATCATTGACTAGTTGATTGTTAACATAATACAGTTACGAACATCAAAAAAATGTATCGCTAAGATATTGAAAACTTCAGATGGTTATAAACGTATAGTAATTGTGACAGCGTACATAATTATAACTTCAAGATAGTTTCGACCATCGTTATCATTATGTTGTACATAAGTCTGACTGTACAGTGGAGATTGAACTAACCGGCACAACTGGGTAGTACTAGCACAAGTTAGTAGAGGAGAGCAAACAAGGCTCGGTTCCCCGAAACAATGTTACCCCTTCAGTCGTTTCCGGCGGCGCTTCCTGTCGCGCAATGTCAAGTTCGCCGCCGCCCCACGTGCGCGAAACAGGAGCTGTGCTGTACCACGGACAGGAAAAAGGACTAGTATGCTTAGGTATTCGATTTGTAGTGCAAGTGATAGCCTAGTGCAGGGATGGCGAACCAATGGCACGCGACACAATATATTTGGCAAGACATGACATCTTGGCGACCTATTATTTTTTATTCGTCAATACTTTTAGAAACTTTTGAAAGTATGGTAGAATTGCAAATCGTGAAGTTATTATTATTTACAGCACGTCTATGGCCTCAATAAATATTTCTCTAAAAAATGGCTGATTCGGCAACCCTGGTCTTGCGGTATGAATTTCAACCTATTAATTTTGAGGTACACGCAATGCTGATGTTTCAAAGTTCTGTAAGTATTACAAGTTCAACTGGAAGCTGGGTCATGTTAGTGCTTATCAGTAGCCCAGTAAATGCTTGATAAGCAACATTGCAAAGAAAAAATCAAGTTTGCTTTAAGTTCAAAACATATGACCGAGTGTGTGCTATAAAGTGATAAATGTCGTTATTGTGCCATGTCAAAATCAATTTGCCATGACCTGTCAGTACCTGCCTGTTTTCCTATATTCCAGTTTAATAGCTATAACAACTAGGTACTTACTTTTTAATCAAACATGAGGTCTATTACCTATATTTAGATTTTTTGAGTTACATAAAAAACAAGTCATATATTATGAGTCACATAAAAAAGAAAAACGAAGCCTGGCACTTCGAGTGTGCCGACATAAGTGAAAAAATCCAACATGCATAACGTGTACCTATGCAATGTATGTACCTACATAATTAGTTTTTTTACATACATAGGTAGTATATAAACATACTTATATACAGAGGTATCGGTTATGGTAACAGTGTCATGATTTTTATGGGTATTTTCTCAACTATAAAATCCCAACATTTGCTACAGCCATAGAGGGTATTAAAATAGCGTACATGTTTTGAAGAGACCATTGTAATTTTAAGCCCATATTTAGATATTGATTTACATATATCTCTGTGAAATTACATTACAATGTCCTCATTTGTATGCTCCTAGGCCCGGAGTAATCAAGCAGTGCAATATCTGGCACGTGCCAACATTTACCGCCATTAGACGGGTCTCGTTCCCCTCACACGGTGTAAGTAAACAGTGAGTATTTTTACCTTTGCGGCTTGTCTTTGATGTGTTTACCTCAGTTTTAGGTATTTCTAAACTACGTAACTTTTTACTTATCTTTCCATATACCTGACCTAATCGATAATTAAATAACGCAATACGATCTGAAAAAGGTGCTTATTATTATCATTCAATATACTTTTCAGACTCTATCGGTTGAGACATGACATGACATGATATACAGGAATCGGTATGTGACGTTTCATAGAGGTACCATCTATCATTTTAAAAGCACATTGTACGTATTAGATTCTAAACTAACAATATATTTTTGCAAGTTCTATAAATTATCATAACTTGGATAAGTAAAAAAATAATTTAAAAAGACATCAATGTATATTTCAATCAGAATTACATAACAATTGTTGTTTGAGCTCAAGTTTAACCAGCCTGTGGGCGAGGGCTGGCTGTGAAGGGAATAGATCTTGGGCCACAGAGAAGGGCTTAAGAAGTACACGGCCACATATGGTGTTTACAAAACTCCCGCCCACGCCCACTAGTGGGCGATTAACTATGAACGTTCTAATCTAATGATATTACGTAATCCGCCTCTACACTATATATGGATTATAATTATATCCACTGGAAGAGGACCTTAAGGTTTGTGGAAAAACTATCAAGTTCTTATATATTTTCCAGTGCAGGCAAAGGCGATAAGCTTAATTAGAATGGTTGCTTCGTTTAAAAAATATATCTCTGACTAGCTGTGCTCTGCGGTTTCACCCGCTACTTCATAAGAAAAAAAACAACAAAGAAACATAGCGTGATGCTTTATAGCCTTCCTTGATAAATTTACTATTCAACACAAAAATATTTCTTCAAATCGAACCAGTAGTTCCTGAGATTAGCGCGTTCAACCAAACAAACTCTACTGCTTTATAATATTAGTATAGATATATTTTATAGCGGAATCTACATATATGTAATTTAAAACGCACGAGTCTACTATAGTTTTCTTAATTCTATATCGCCTTTTATTATTTCTGGACATATGTTTCTTCTCAGATTAATTGGGAACGTGTTGGTGTTGGTCATGACCAACATGGGAGATTGGTAGACTTCATATATGTTTCAACTGCTGTAAAAGCCTGTCACCAATTGATTGAAAGTCGACCTAACAATCGAGGGACTGAGGTTCCAATCACAGGCTTCACTTTGTCAAAACAATGTGGAAAAAATACCCTATGCTATAACGGTTGATAAAAACATCGTAAGGAAACCTAGATACTTGAAAGTTCTCTAAAATAGTCTAAAAATTCTCAAAGAAATGTAAAGTCTATCAATTTGCACTTGACTTTATAAATTCCTCAAGCTGAGAGGAGAGTCGTGGCCTGCAGTTGGGCAATAAAGAGTTTACGACAACTAAATTAGATAACTCTTAGATAAAAAACCGTAACTTAGGTTAATAAACCGTAATAATACATAATTGATATTTTTTATCAAAGTAACAAGTCATAATGTACAGCTTTATAAGAACGAACTTGCTTGCTAAGGATTCAAACCTGGCTCGTGACGTTGTTACTTCATAATTAATACGGTATTGACAACATATAATCAAATAATGTGTCGGCCTTGCAAAGGTAAGTAAGAGAGCTAGTAAGTTAGTAAGAGAGCGTTAAACATGGTTATTTTTCCGTGTAAGGCTGCCGGTGGGCGGCGCCCACGGCTGCTCCGAGGTGATAATCAACTGAACCGTTGCGCAACGTCAGTTCAGCTAAGGTCTTCGATTTTTATTGGATTTATATAACAAATCAATGAAGCTTGCATAATTTTACATTCTATACAAGTGCCAAGTAGAATGACTGAGCAAGGTTAACATAACAAGTAAACATTATGTGGATTGCTGGTAAATAGTCTTTGCCTTTATCTAAAAACAAAGATTTTGTGTAAAAATATTCTATCTATATTATAAATTCTTTCTTGTTATACACAAGCTCACGAACATTTCCTTCTTCAAGAAAAAGGTCAAAAAACAGGTACAGAATCATTTCTGAAACTTTAATGTAGAGAATACATGTATAGAAACTTTAATGTAAGAACATAATCACAACCGTTACACCAATAAAACTAGTTTTTATTTATTTATTTTAAAATGGTAGCCAACAAGACATATAGACAATACATTACACTTATACTAAGAACTACATAGATGAGGCTTAAATTAAATGCTGTCTTAATTACAGGCCACCACGGCATGCATCGTGGTCGAGTTTAAATATGTAATATTATATTGTAACACTTAAGTATATGTATAAGGTATAATTAAGTATAGTATGTATAAATAAGTAGAGCAAGAAAAATATTTTTTTTTTACTTCGATAAATCCAAACGTAACAAAAACCTAAAGGTTCTTAGTAATATTCAAAATAAACGTTAGCACCTATTATTATTTTTAACTATAAGTAATTGTGCAGTAAGGTAAAGGGTTATCGAAGGCTGCAAGAGAACGGGCTGAGGACAACGATGTACCAAATATGGTGGCTTGTTGCAAACACGCGTAAATGTAACGCGACGTTGATTGAGGATAAAACACGGGTTAATTGTGGTCATTATTCATTTCTCTGAGGTGGTAACATTTTTTCCGGGCCATGGTCACTAGTTTGTCTCACTCCCAACAAGTAAATGTTTCACGATTAAATACTATCAAAAAATTAAAAACTATAAATAAAATATATGAGCCAAATCGCTGCCCCGTGGGAGTGTACCCAAGACACTGGCAGCATTGCCTCGCTGAATTACTAAACTTATTTGTTGGCCGAGGTAAGTTCCAGCTAAAGTCACCGATGGTGTCAATCAGGCGCGAAGACAATTCCTTATAAAAATGTTTTGCATCTGGCCCCCACGGGCCCATCGTCTCCACTGCAAATAAATAAAAATAAATAAATAAACAAATATAAATTAAATATTTAATCAAACAATTTCTCAATTTTAGTTTGTACGGCTAATTACAATAAAGATTGAAAGTTAGATAAACTTTTTCAAACCCCTAACCACGTACGTTTAATAGTGAAATATCGTAATTACAATCATACATTTCGAATCAATTCCTACAAATACATAGAAATAGGTTGCTTGAGTTACTTTGCTATAGGTATATTTGTTTGCTATCAAAATAAATTAAAACAATCAAAAGCTTTGGGCCTGTTCTTTTGACGCGTACTCGCCGAATATACGAAACATGGCTCATGTTTAAAGTTGTTTACATGTCATCGCGATAGGGCTTACAAATTGGGAGAAGGTAAATGTACAAATTTGGTGTTGTTTAATATAATAAATAAATATTCCTGTCGATTCCACTTAATATGCATGCGTGCGTACGTCTTGATGTAGGTAATAAAGCTTGCGATTTTTTTCAATCCATTTCATGTGTCTACCTGTTTAATATTATTACTTCAACGATTCATTATTACGTTTGCCAATAACATTTTTATTAAAATTCTTATGTTTTAATTATATATTACATTCAATTAATTAAGATTTTATGCAGGTCTGAATCACACATCAATCATCAAACTTGCGTATGTTCTGGTTCGAAAGATGTGAGCAGATGATCTAGGAATTACCTACTAACGTTAAAAATTATTAGAATTTAGAAGGTTAAGGTACGTTGTGATATTTTAGAATTATTTTTTATTTTTGTATATTTCGGAAACTCGATTTTATCAATGTTTAGGATAATCCGATCCTTTGATTGAAATACGCACGTAATATATTCTAGTAACCGACTACAATACATTATGTACGTAGTACTGTAATAGACTGCAGTAACCACTTGAAACCAGATAGAATGTATGTTCTTTAATAAATAATAATAAAGTACATTTCTCTTCGTTCTCCGTTATTAGTTATTAGTTATAACTATGAAGTAATTTAAAGATGTCACTTGCGGTGGCCGGCACCCGCACTCGACACCGTTCCCACAGCTGTTTATGTAAGTAACCTGATGAGCATTTTTTTATTTGTTATTAGATACCTGACATACAGATTATCTGAAGCCTTTTTATATAACGGTGAAGTAGCAAACAAGTATCACTTGATTGTTAGTGGCTACGGCTCAAGGACATCTGTAATAAATCCAATACAGCATTAGAACCCTGACGGAAATCCACCATAGTTGTTTTGTATCCCTGTTTCAAGCTTTTTATAATTGCTTGACACTGTTAATAGATATTGGTGTCAGATCGAAGCTTGTGCATCGGCTTCGATAACCTTCGGTCAATAATATCCCCTTCGGCCAAACTGGGCCGAAGTTTTGGCCGAAGCCGAAGAATCTAGTAAGGTCAAACCCCTACTCACGTACAAACGTACTATTTATATATATTTATAAATATTTAAAAATTGTAATTATAATCATACATTTCGAATCAATTCCTACAAAACATAGAAGCAGGTTGCTTGAGTTAATTTGTTA
>DWLI01000160.1:0-27138 GCA_018249915.1 Cecropterus dorantes dorantes
ACAATTAAAATGATGCCTTTGTGTTGAATGAAAAAATCTAATTTTATACTAATTAGAGAATATACTTACATAATTATGTAAGTATAATTATAAATAATGTTTAAAAAATAGGAGTTTTTAGCATATCTATAAAGATATTTTCATGAATTTTCAATACATAATTTGTATTAATTTTATCGATAATTTTAGGAGCTAAAGGAATTAGCTGAACGAAAAATTCGTAGAGAAGAAGAATTGCTTCAAGAACTCAGCTATATTAAGCAAAATCTAGAAGGTCAAGTCGAGCAAATGGAACTCCAGAGATGTCAAGCTGAAGAGCAACTGATCATCCAAATGAGTCAATTAAAAAAGACTAATGAAGAGGACAAGGAGAAAATAAAACAACTAGTAATGATATTTCATTATTGTGAATAATTACAATGTTTTGTAACTTAAATCATAAAATTTGACAGTTTAATTTGACCCATTACTGGAACAAGCAATATATGAATTGCCCAAATATTGCTTTGAACTTAAATTAGTCAATAAAAAAATATTTGATAACCAATGTAAATTTTAAAAGCTTTCCATTCCCAAAATTTATATTTTAGCATCATAGACCTTTTGATATCATCATTAATGTGCACACCATATTGCAGATTCTGGATAGACAGTGCATTGAAAGTAAGCTGAGTGAAGCTCAAAGAATATCTGAAATAGAGTTGAAAAAACTAAGGGTAAGAATAAATCTAGATTAACATTGTTTTTAGTCCATATATCTGATGCTATGCAATATAATATCATGTTTCATCCATTTTTTAGAGTCAAGTCCATCAGAGGGAGTTAGAACTGTCAATATTGGCTGCGGAAAGAATCCAGAAACAAGCAGAAATGACAAAGGTAGTGGTCACTTCATTGCAATCACAACTGGAAAAAGTTAGTACAAATTCATTATGAAAAAGTCAATATGAGCAATGTGAGAGAGTGAAAACCTAAGTGTGTGTGAAAACCTTTGAAAATGATTAAAAAATATTTTACAGCTTAGTAAAAAAATAGATTGTAGATTACTATACATAAGTGCAGGTTTCCTTCGGATCTTTTCCTTTCTTCCTTCCTTCCACTCATTCCGTCCTTGCTTTCCTTCCTTCCTTCCATTCATTCCTTCCTTTCCTTCATTTTATCCTTCCTCTCTCCTCTCCTCTCATCTCCCCTCCCCTCCACCTCCCCTTCCCTTTCCTTTCTTTCATTCCTTCCTTTACCTCTCTCCCCCCTTTCCTTCTGTACGCATTTACATATTTACCATTTATAATCACAGGTAAGAAGTCAACTTGTATCTGTTGAAAATGAAAAGAAGAAGTTACTTGCAAATATGAATAAAAAAAGCGAACGCTCTACCAAGCATACCACATTTGAAGAGGTCGGGGAGCTGATGGATAATGAACTGCAATGTAGTATTTGCTCTGAATTATTTGTCGAAGCCACAACGTTGAATTGTTCTCATACGTTCTGTAGAACTTGCATCACAATGTGGACCAAGAAAAAAAATGAGTGTCCTATATGCAGGCAAGTATTATTAGAGGTATTATTTAAATTATCCCACGGTAGATTTACAATATAAGCTTATTAGAAACTAGGTTATTTTGGTTTATTAGAACCTCAGAGGTTCATAAATTTTTTAACACATTCATTATAAAGGACAAAATATATAGAAATTCATTGAGTAAACTATAAAAGAAAATAGGTGCCGAGTCGCACTCACGTACAGAGGGTTCTGTACTATCTTGAAAATATGGTCAAAAATCGGGAGGCCCGCTTAAATATTTATTTTGTTTTTCGTATTTATTATGGCGGCAACAAAAACACATCTTCTGTAAAAAAATTCAAATGTCTAGTCTGTTGTATCTGTCTCTATCACGGTTCATGAGATACAGCCTGGTGACAGGTAGACGGACATCGGAGTCTTAGTACTTGTTCCGTTTTTACCCTTTGGGTACAGAACCTTAATAACTACTACAAATGCAAACGAACCAGCTGACGGGGCAACTTACAATTGCAGAAACCATGCGTCAACTTAAAAATATTTTAGACCATGAAGTGAAATACTAAACAATCCGATAAATAAAGTGTTTGCTCCAATGGAAGCAGCACCCTACACGCCAATAAGCACAAAACCCATCTGCTTACACGAGTAGTCAAAAAGTACTAATAATACCACTAAAAAAATATTAGCTTGTCCATGGTACATGTTGATTTGACCCCGATGAGTCAGAGATATACTCTCTGATTACATTATCAATAGTATAATGTCTCACTATAGTTTTCTGATCTGGATTCGAGCAGGGGCGGATCGAGAACATTCGTTTGAAGGCTTACCGCAGCTGAAAAAAAAACTTCTTAAAAAAACTTCTTCGTTTTCTGAAATTCCCTATATCTGCAAGTCCTCATGAAGTTCGGGGATGAACTTGATACATCCACAACACCGACAAGCCTTGTGAGGGCGTACCCTCACAAGGAAGGAAGAATAAATTCCTTATCAAAATCGTAATTTTGATAAGGAATTTATTCTTCCACTTCGTGAGTCAACAACAACTTTACTCATACCAACTAATCAAGAGGAATTTCGTTGTTAAATAATTCAGTCAATCAGAAAACTATTGTGACTTGTAAAACCAATCAAAACATTTAAAAAGCCACCGTGTAGAATGTCTATAGATTTCGCTTGTTAAAAGAAATAATAGGTAAATTTATATAAAAAATATGGATAAAATAAATTATGCTTTCTTTTTCAGAACCGAAATTACTTCAGAATGCAAGAGTTTAGTCATAGACTCCTTCATTAATAAAATGGTGGAGAATTTCGGAGAAGACGTGAAGCTAAAGAGAGCCGAGTTGATAAAGTCCAGACAAGGTTTGTCCGTTTGTTAAATTTAACTCTGATATATGTAACTATCGATATATTTCTTAGTCTTATATACAAATTTTGCACGAGAACAATTCACGAGTAAATCACGAGATGCCCATTAACTATTATAAATAATTGCAATACATCATTCATTAATTCTTTATATGTATTCAACCCGTGCGCGATGACTTGAAACTTGCGTACAAAATCGGCCTATTTTTAAACTTAAATAGAATTTTAATGTTCTTAATGTTTAAGGAGTCTAATAAACATCTGATAATAGTTTTTTTCTGTCATAATTTACAAATATCCCGCTGTGACGTCATCACGCTCTACTATCATGCTATCGCGCACAGTTAGTATTATTAATATTGTCATAAGTTAATTTTTTTCTGAAAATATATTTTGATACAGATATAATCATAAAAAACGTACAAGGTAGTATTATTATACGTAGTATCGATGTATTATGTTAGTCAGTCGTTTTCATTGTAATAATTATTTAACGTAGTGACGTGACTTATATTCACTTATTTCTAATAAGATATGACATTATTTCTATAAATAAATAAAGACTTAAAATAGGTGTACAAGTCCAATAGAAAGTACGAACTTCATTGCACTCTAGTTTCGCGTGATTCAATGTTTTTGGCATAAAAAGTAGCGTATCGGTGTCAAATCGTCTATCCCTTCTGAATCGTTTAATCAGTTTTTGAGATTAGGTTAGGTGATTAATTCATCTACTGAAGCAAATGAAAGAAGTAATATTTAATAAAAATATCTTAAACGATATGATGGGATGAAGAATGTCATATGTTATTTAACTTTGTCTGTATCTTAGCGTTAGTTCATACGTTTTCATGTATTTCATAGTCATATTTGACAACCTATACTTATTAACTTATTTTAATCTACACAAATAAATACAATCGAAGTGTCTATTTGTGATGTCAAAATAATAGCTTTTACTAAATGCACATTAGGTATATTCGTATATACTACGGTTAATAACAAAAAATATCTTTTTTGTCTGTCTCTGTTTGTTTCGGCTAATTTTCGAATCGTCTGCGCTAATTGTGATGTGACTTTCATTGACAGATAACTGTTGATAATGTGAGACGTAAATTAGACATTTTTAGAAAAGACTTAAAGTTTGAAGTAAGAATATAATATGTGAATAATATATAGCGCCTGTACATGGACGTTCTGGCGCTAAATTCCTTATCTAATTAACCTGACCATGACACACAAGACTAACATGCAAACAAAATACAATAAACATATGTTTGTTTAGTTTTAAATTATAATTAGTTCGCCTGAATTGTAAATGACACTAACCACACGCATTACAAAATTTTAAGCAATAAAATTTTCTACGACTGAAATTCATATTTTTCATAATTTATCTTCATATTTATTTAACTGTGTATATAAAACGAAATCACGACAGCTAGAAGATTAGATAAAATTTCAATGTCGATCGTTAATGTTTAAATAAATCAAAGAATATATAATCATGGTAAAATAGATAATATGGGGCTAAAATCAACGGTATTCATACATCAAAACATTACGTTTAGAAATATTTATTTTGATATTAATAAAGTTAAGCACTAAAATATATGTTGAAGGAAACTGCTAAATATCTATATATATTTCATGATACACTAATACCTATTACTTAAACTAAACTTAGGCCTCTTTTCCCGCTTCGCAGGTGGTACGCTTATGTTGCTGAATTGTAAAATCGCTGGTTATAAATTGCTCCCCTACTTTTCATATTATCTTTGGTCGGAAATATCATTTGTCTGTGATGCCCTAAACCCTGTTGGGAGCAGAAACAATATATTTTATTAAAAAGTATTTTAAAAATGATAAATGATATGGTTTTAAATAAAAAATACCATTATATTATCGTTGGTCGGAAATATTCTGGAATATTTGAGAATAATTGTGTTTGTTACAAAACCCGCCATTTTACCACCACTATATTTTTTCATTAAACTGATTATGTTTATTTTTTTGTGTTATATATGTACTAAAAATAAATGTTCTATTATGGAACTTAATAAATTTCTATGGTGCAAATAATTTTATTTCTGAGTGCAGTTTATATACTATTATGCTTTGAATAGAAATGATTAATATGTTGAGGTGTTTAAAGTTAAAATTTTGAAAAACACTAAACATTACTTACTTATGTTATTTATAATTTCTGCAATCGTCATACAGACTTGTACAGGCCCAGAATTCATTACACTTTATAAAAAAAAACATTAGATTCTTCTATTGTTTCTGACCGACTTTAACTACTCGTATATTATTTGCAGTAGACTTTCAAGTAATGTCTCACACGTCATATCTAGTCGACCACACATACCTAAGACAGTTAATTCATTGTTCGAAAGTCTACTACATATATATATACGAGTATAAGAAAGTTATTTTCATGGAATTTTACTAATAGCGCAATTAGCGAAGATGACTTCGAGATCCACTCCGAAGAACCATCCGGTACCAAGACCTCATATGCGTTCGAGATATCGCAGTAAGTTTAAAAAAGGTTTTTTTTTTTATTAAACATTGGTTTGAGAATAAATCGTACATTGTACGTCAAATGCAGATATTTATCGTTACTAACGTGTCAAGTTGTGTAAAATATTAACTAATGTGCATTTTTTCTACTTTTGTTCAATATCGATCTATAAAATAATCCCTACTGTTTCGTTACTGATGAATTGATAATACAATACTATAGGAAACAGTACTTAGATATAGCTGTTGTGACAGACGAGTATCCTTCGGACAATCTAAGGAAATCTGAAATCTGTATAGCCTATAAATAGCTTTTGAGTATTCCAAGTTAAGGTAATTGAGAATCGAAATATTTTTCTTGTTGTAAGGGAAAAGAAACAACGTGGGGAAAAGTACACGTCTATTCTTAAAGGTGCGAAGTATACTAATCCGTCTTCGTCCAGCGAGGTGTTTCATGATCAAAAGCTGTTTTTTTTATAATATGGCAGTAGCAAACGGGTATGCAGTCCACCTGATGGTAAGTGGCCAATGCCGCCCATAGACATCTGTTATCAACCCCAGATAAGAATAGTCTTACCGGAGGTTGGCCGCAGATGCCTTGCTATCCATGAGGACTAAGTTGGAACGCCTCGGATAAGTATGTCTCCCTTACCACACCCTTCAGCCCAGAAGACAGCTGCGGATAACACTGATGTTATTAGACAGAAAGAGAATCCGGATGCACCAGCGTCACACGATGGTACATCCGGAGTCTAATCACAAATAGTTCTACCGCCTTCATGTCCTAATTGTCGCAATATTTCCTTTTCCATTTCTATAAATCCATGTTTCGCAAGGTGAATTTTTTTTAACTTACAATACTGAAGCGAAGTCGTGATACTGAATTAAATATCATTATCCATACAGTCTTTCCTACCTTTATTTATGAAGCATGTTATTTATGCAAATAAACTAGCTTTGGTGTTTTTCTTGTTTCACATGTTTTTTAGATTTTTTTTATTTCTTACATTTAACTTTCAACTATAGTCAAATACTACAATATGAATAATATATTTAACAGGCAACGAAAACATATCATTTAATGCTCCGTAATAACATGGCAAAAAACAGAAGCTTTAAATTTATTTGTCTTTATGTTATAATTTTATAAGAAACGAAGGAAAGGAATACTTTTTTTTTAGATTTAACTTTTTTTCGCAATATTTGTGGGAAATATTTTGAATTATTGCCTTATTTTTTCTGTCGTTAAAATAGAGATTCATACCAGCGTCCTACGCGTTCTTTTCCGCTCTTTATTTCTTACAACCCGTTTTATTTTAACTTTTTCTTTTCTTTTTCTTAGGAGTCCCTACCTCCACCACGAGAGAAATGCCTACAGTGGACTTAACTGGCGTAGCTTCGAATAGCCATTCTGACCAACCGCCCTTAGACTCGCTACTTAGTGCGATAGTTTGGGGACTAAATGGAGGAGCACAATAATTTCAAATATTTGCAGGTTATCTATAAATTCATTTAATATCCAAATGAAAATCGCATTTGAATTTTCAAAATATAAGCGTGCCGTCCGCGGCTCATTCCTCAAGGTATTTTGACGCAATCATTTTTTTCGCTTAATCATTTTCTTCTTCATCTCATATTTAATTATTAGAATTAAAAAGGAAACGTAATACACAAACTAAAATCAAAAACAAATAGTAGAAGTCTTTAGTGAAAACTTATAAATGTCAGTGTTGTAACCTATAGGAACGGGCATATGCCTTCTAAATTCTACCTTTTTATTAATTTTTCATTAAGTTGTGATTTTAGTGACTTGTGATCTTACTTCGCTTTCTTTACGCTTCGCAAAAGCGACTTATGATAGTTCGTGTCAAAACTTATTGGAGGACGACTTAGAATTTTTTGCAACCGTCTTTCGTTTGCAGCTGCTTTGTGCGAACCTTATTCAGTACATAAGTTTTAATATAACGTGTAATCTAAGACCTCCTTCATACTATCATTACTCCAGCGTAAACGTTCGCTGGACGTGAACGCAGCGTGGACGCTGCGAGAACGATACACACGCTGCGTTGTCGCGACGTCAGCAAAATTGATACTGTTGGTTTTAGAGAAGAAAATTAAAACACAAACACAAAATTAACGGGTTCGAATTTACAATCAGCTGATATTGAATATTTTGTGCTATAAAATAAACCTACAAACAAACTCCAAATAATACATTTTATGTTTTTCCAAACCAATAACTATATTAATAATAATCTGTTATAATTTATACTAAATAATTTATGTTATTTAACGATTAAGTAAGTAGACTGCGTTTGGAGTTGAACACAATAGTACTTGACACTGCGTAAGCGTCGCGTACACGCAGAGTGATCGCTGCGCATTCGTCCATCACCTACGCTGGATAAACTAGCATGAAGGAGCTCTTATTGTTTCAATATTGTGTTAGTCGAGCTTTGTATATCATTTAAGGTTTGAGGTTATGGTTATTAGGTGATTGGCCTTTTTATTCCATTTACTAAGTAAAAAAAAACAACCTAATAACTATATTTACTCATTATTTCACAGGTACGCTTAAGCGGAGTGGACGAAAGCGAAAACGAGACTTAAACTAATGCATAGTATAAATATGCTAAATACAACTTATTTAAAAATATTTGAAAATCCCTATAGGTACATCAGCGTAATAGTTGCATTTGAAAACTGTAACATGGTCTTAAGAGAGTAGGTACCTATGTACCAAATAGATAAAACTTAACTGTTAAATAATTAGATAACACTTTGGATTATATTTTTTTTTTGCTTAGTGTCTATTGTTACTGTCTGTGTCTACCAATGTAATTGTCTTTGATACGAATTAGAAAGTATTGCAAATTGCGTTTTTCTCGTCGACTTACAAACATTGTAAAGATTAATAAAATAATAGATTGTTATAATTATTTACAATCCCATAGTAAGTACGTAGTAATATATTTGAGTGTTGAATGCAAGTAGATTTTATTACGTGTATTTTATCTAACACCTAATTTTTTATGCAATTACCTACCTTTTGTGAGTTGAGTTGTGTTGACACATGTAAATTGCATATGAAATTATACAACATAAAATAAATACATAAAAAATATATGTGTAACCTGAACTCACATAATATATATTTAACAGAACACATTTCGACGTTGTCATTTAATTATATCAAAACCAAAGCCATCTCGTATTTATGTATAAATAGGCAGTAACGTGTAAATTATATAGTAATTAAATTAATATTGCCAAAGCACGTCAAATGCATTTAGTTTCATCACAATAAACTTTTGATATTTATGGGATATTGATATTGGAACGTTAATGGTAACCTCGTGCATGTATTTTTAGGGTATTTAGAAGTCTCAGTCTATTTTTAAAAGTTTTTCAGTGTATTTCACTACCAACCTTTCTATTAAATTGTTAAGATATGTAATTGAAAAAATTCGTTGGTTATGTGAAACGTACAAGAGAATCATGTCTTTTCGTCTAAGATACTATTGCTTATTATTATTATATTATGGTTAGGTTATTCTATTGATATGTAAACACTATTAGTACTAACGTATTCGGCGCCTATAATTTTTTATTATAAATTTGAGTAAATATTGTGAAACTTTAATTACTTATATTTGTAGAAAACAACTGCTTTATCATCATGAACTTGTGAATATTTTATAATAGTGTATGGACAAAACAATCAGAAATGCAAAATATCTTTTAGTTTCCTTTTTCAGCAATAAAATATATTTGTATTATGTAAGTAGTCGAGTAGTATGGCAAAGTTCATTTAATGTGTCAAAGAAGTCAATGTTATGTTAGAGTGGGTGGAGTAATATTCGCAAATAATGTAGAATCAAAGGTGATTCCGTTTTAAATGGTAATGTGCCATCACTCCCCTAAACAGTTATTACACCTAAAAGGCTATAAATAACTACGAAAATAATTACATTTGTATGTTATCAGCACGCTTTTAATGTTTTACTTTAAATATATTAAATTTAACGTAGATCGGAGGATTTCTGACTGAGTATTACGAAGCGAGAGAGTTAAATACTTATTGATGTTTGCGACAAGGTACCAACTCGATATAGCAAACAAACTGCTTCTGTAATCAATATAAGAAAACAATTTGTTTTCCAATGTCACATTAAAATTATTACAAATAATTAAAAATATTGAACCCTTTGTCGCCCGAAAATGTTAGCGGATATACCCCCTATCCACATAATAGAATTATGATTGTTTATTCGTTAAAATTGTGAATGAAAAATGTCTTTAGAATTTATTTTGCATATTACCGAAATATAGATTATATAATTATACTCAAGACTTCTCATTTATTACCCAGTGTTAAATTTAGCTTTTTTTTTTCAAAGAGTTAATTCCTATTATCCTTTGCAATCATATTATTTAAATTATTTTTAACTATTCGCCGTGGAAATCTGTTAGTAAAGTGTAGCACATAGGATTTAGGAAAGGTTCGTAATAAACTCCCTTTTGAACAACATAATCAATTGAAAGTTTAATAAAGAAATTTTGATCAATACATGTACAGCAAAAGATGAAGTTTGAAGTGCATACGATAAAATATATAATAAATGAAACAGATCTTGTGCAATGAAAACAATGGCGAAACCAAATGATATTACGTTCAGTTGAATTCATATTAATATTGTATCAAGCATACAAAACTTTGTTGTATTAGCCCAAACGTTAACATTAACTCCTGTATGTAACAATCTAGTAATATTATTTTACTATACTAGAAAACTTTATCAGCTAGACAATATGTTTATGCTTATCTTGTATTTAATTATATCATTCCAAGAAGTACAGATACTCATGAATCATATATCATTTGATTGGACCAATGTTTATACTAGTAACAGTCCTATCAGACTTACAAAATAACATTTACTTGTTTTATGGTGGTACATCAAGTACATAATATTAAAAATATTACATTGACAATATATTTCACAATAAAAAATTTGAAATATTGAATATATACGAATTTTAAGACAATTACACTAAAAATGCATCTCCCTAGTAACAAGGAAAAAATACTTAAACATACACAACACATTTTATATTATATTAATTAATAATACAGTTTATAATTTCTACTAACTACTAAGTCAAAACAAATTCATTTAATCATTTTTTTTGTCTGCTACTACTTGATCTCCTTCAGTTATAGCTAAATTACCATTTTTGGATTCCTTTTGCTGTTGTTCCATTTCACCAGAGAAGCCAAACTCATTAACACGTTTGTTGTCAACCTTATAGATCCAGCGTTGATAGAGGAAGATGAAGAATACAATATCTGTAACATAATAATGATAATTAATTCAAGTTGAAACTTCATACACTGTAACAAAATAACATGTATATACTTAAACACTTACCATCTCTGAAACAGCCTATACGATACATAGTTGGCATTTTGATAACAAAAGCAAATATATCATCAATGAAAGTATTGAGGAATTTATATGTCATCATACGCCATGGCAAATGTGCCACAGATTTTAATTTATAGTTTATAAACAACTGTGGAGTCATCATAATGAATCCAAATGTCAACAGATATCCATACATCATATTCAGTATGAAAGAATACCATCCCTTGTGTTCTTGATAGAGTAAGGAATAAATTCCATACCCAACTAACAGTGGGAAACATGCCCAACTAAGGTAACGAAAAGCTAAAGTGTCATATTCTCTGGTGCTGGACTCCACATAAGATCCCTTGTCAGTAAAGCTTAACTTTGGTATTCCGAAAATTCTTTCCTCTCTATTTATCTTCACATCCATCACTTTATTGATTTTCCATATTTCAATAAGCAATCCAATGAAACATGAAATCCTAACCATAACATTAGTTTCATTATCAAGTACATAGAGAAGTACTACAGTGGATTGGAACACATTGAAAAACACAGATCGCACAGAGAGACCTTCCAGAGATTGCCTGTTGTTCCAAAACTGTATATCATTTTTAAAAGCTAGCAACTCAAATATGGAATGTAACACGGACACAGATATGGTGAGTGCCAGTAAATAAGGAGATGTGTCCAGGAGCAGTTCTTTCACTGTATCTTGTTCCTCATCCTGCTCATCAACTCCCAAAGCAGAGAACATGCTTAACTTATCTCTCATAGCTTGCGCTGTATATAGTTGCCACTTGAAAAGGCTCAATGGTTGATAAGTTAATTGCAATTGCAGTTTCGTTGTTGTTTTATTAATAGGAACATAATCCCTCATCATATTCCAATAATCGTTTAGAAATACTGCTGGTTTATATTCTTTTCCGTCAGGCAAGAAATATATAAACTCATCCAATGGTGGAGGCACACTTCCTTGCATCCAGGAGGTCTGATCCGTGACTAAGTTCAGAGTTAAGTTAGGATGCCAGTGGGATACAATTTCCTCTTTCATGGTTTCTGCTTTCTTTATTTCTTCTTCTGATTTCTCAGTCTGTCCAGTCAATAAGTTGTGAGTTTTAAGATAACGTAGTTTCTTATACTTGTTCAACATTTTCTTGCCATATGTTATGTATGGACCTGCATATGTATTTTTATCTTTGATATTAGGTGATTTCCCTGCCGGTACAAAATATACATGGAGGTACATCGAACCATTGTTCTTAAGTGCCGTTGAGGCCTCGATTTCAGTTGAATATGTGTAAGTTCCATCTCCATTCGGCCCTCCAGTCCAGTCTCCATAAGTAAGTCCAGTTTGTTTCCAAATTAATTGTGCATTGTCAACGCTGTCTAAATCCTCATGGTCTGACAAATAGGAATACATATCTAATATTGTGCCGTTGTTAAACATGTTAACTGCAGGTGTGCGCGGTGTCCCTGCTGGGTAATTTACATCAGCTTTTGGTGCAGCTGGCTGTCGAAACATTGATGTAATGAAGTAAACAACCAACGCGCGAATGATTAACGATTTTGTTATTGCGAAAAAAGATTCCATCTTAGTTGGTTGCATCCTACGACGTTGCTCATCGATTTCAGCATTAATCTGAAAAAAGAAAAAATCTAGAGTTCATATAACCTACGCATTTAACAGTATCTATTCTTTTTATTATTATAAAAAAGCATATATTTGATAAGATTTTGACAAATACACAAAATTACATTAAATGTTACTTACATCCACATTGTCACCTGCAGCAGGCTCTCCCGTATCGTTATTTTCTCTGACAACTAAATCATCTGATTCACTCGGCATATTGTCCTCTTTTGTATTTGCCATTTTGTTTTATTGAAAACCCACTACTTTACAATTGTTTGTATTAAAAGGTTGCGAGCTCCACAGCCTTCGCTATTTTAAGATTCTAACTGGGGTGTTCCAAGCTAACATCAGTTTTAAAATATTAACTTATTTTAAATGACGACACATTGTATTTTGTGACTGATAACTAAATCAGTCAAATAAAAAGATAAAGGCAAGAGGAAGATTATTTCTACTAGTAACGACGTAGCTCACTATAGTACTCTTGTAAGTCTGTCTCAAAATTCTCGAATCCACGGAAAAGATCGATGAATAAGGACATCAGATTTGACAACCGAATGAACCTTCATAAAACGTGACATGCGAATTATTTTATTATTGCCAGTGACTTATCCAATTCAACGACTTAAATTTAATTAAATAATTATTATTTAAAGTCCATTTTTGTCTAAAACATTATTAACAGTAAAACTATCAATAAGTTTATAAAAATAAGGTATAAAATAACCATCAATGTAATTTAACAAAAAACAAAACAATTCCGTTTTAGTTGTATATACATTTGCTTTACCATTTGTTTTTATGGGGTGTCAACACTACTCGATTTCATCAGCCGATTAGATCGCGGATTGAATTGTCAATTATAAAAATAAGCACAATTTTTGTGCGTACAGCAGGAGCGCTACTGATCTTAATTTTGTTACGTTGTTAAAACCACCTAGCGGAAGCGGATCATTTTAACAATGTTTTTTTTTATTATTATTACGCCTCTTCAAGTACTTTTAAACTTATTTATCATATTTTAATGTAAATTAACTTGAGATATAATTCTTATGATTATTTTTATTATTTATCGTAAAAACTAAAAACATAATATCCCTTGAGAGAAGTGAATTTTTTTTATCAAATAATGCCACATGCACAGAAAAAAATTACGAATTACACCAATGGATTTATATGATGGCATTAACTTAATTTAATAATATAAATTAAGTTAATACTTTTAAACAATTAATACTATTTACAAGGGCGTAGCCAGGTTTCTCTACATCGAGGTGAGGCTGCTGTTTTTTCTTTCCATTACTTTTTAAAAGTTGTTTTAGGTCAGCGCAGTGGACTATTGCCTATAACTCTTACAGTCGGAGCGAGTCCAGTGCCCAGCAGTGGGACAATAATGAGCGGAACACTTTTCTCGATAGTGTCATTTCTAGTTATATACTCGTATGTCTATGGTCGCGAAATATAAGGAATATAGTTATATTCACATAGACGTACATGAGGTACATATCTATTTACGGAATAGGGAATATGCAAGTGATCTAAATACTTGATTTATTCATCCTCAATACTTGTAATCAACTCGATACTTTTAATTGATCGCGCAGTGCGACATCATTTAAAGCGCGCGAAAAATAGGGTCGTACATGTCAAATTTTAAAAAAATGTTTTTTTTTTAATCATTCTAAAGAGGTTTTTGATTATTCGAAGTATTTATATTTTTATTATGGTGTTCTATAGTCTCAAGTTGCTACTCGCCAGAAAATATGAATATTTATAACCTACACAAGAAATTTTGTTGAAAAATGAATATCTTTTTTTTAGAGATTCGATAAAAAAATATTTTTTATAACCATCTTCCTTCAGATCCTTTTTAAATGCTAACAGTGCCATCTACTGGTAGAACATTTGATCATAGTGTAACCTGATGTGTCAACGAAGAAATATTGGCAACCCTAGGTAATACCACTACAGGTAGGTAAGTAATACAGTGATGCAGGCCATAACATGGGTAAAACTAGTAAATCAAAGTATTTTTTGTTAGTTTGAGGATAGCAACATAGACGTATTTTACTTAGAGAAGGGAAGACATAAGGTTGTCTGAAAGCGGAAACATCCAACGGTTAGAATGAGAAATAAGATTGCGGTATTGTCTGTCTCTTTACCAACGCATGCGCAGTAAAGAACTAGCGCGAGGAATAGGCTGTTTTTTTACAAATTACCCACGTTTGTCATTTCATAAACACATTATCAGCCATTAAAATTCAATTTCAAACGTTGAATCATTACATTATGCTCACTTTTCCCGGTAATTGCACATGCACGAGAAGTGATGAGAAGGTACCGCAATCTTCTATCTCTTTTTTATCAAAGTACGCAAAAAATGCAATCGGGAATCAATTACAGGGCATTAACAATACGTATTATCTTTGATTTGAATTTTAATAAGATTTTATCAGGAACAACATCAACAACACAATTAGACCCCTACTACGACAAGAAACTAGAATATGCTTGCTCACGCCTGTAATCCATGATTATTCAATATTGTGTCTTGCTATTTAGAATATTACCACCAATAATTTCTAAAATAAATCATGACATTAGGTCTTCAGAATTTTTTACCCGATTTTATTTTATCCTTAAGCACAAGAGTATTAAAGCAACAAAATATGGGCCCCTTCAGACCACTTGTAAACTGATACTTGATAAAGGATATTTTTATATGACATTGTCGTACGCATTACGCCTCTTCCAACGTCTGCTGCATAGAGTATGTAGAAAAACAAATGGTACCGGTAGAAAAACAGGTGGTACCTTCCCAATTGGAAAAAAATCTATTAGATCGAGACGAGAGCCACGAAACCCTACTCAATACTATGCTGATACTCAATCGTTCTTTTGTCCTCACTAGATAATAAACGCACTGGAGGATAGATATAATATTGTTTCTCATATATATGCGTGTTTTGAACGACTTGCTTTAAGAATAAAAATCCAAGATTCCAAATTCATCGATTTTAGTAATTCTCACTGTCCATAATTGTTATAATACAATCAGACATGTTTTCTTAATCCTAAGTAATTTATTATGTATTAATTAAATACAGGCAATCTATGAGACCAGTTCCCAGTTATTTTATAAATATAAATAAAATTTATTTATGAGTGTTGATGGATTGACATTAATCAATTTATTTTATACTTAAAACACCAGAAGTACGGGAAAATAAACAGTTTATTTTATTGCTTGAGTGTACGAGTTACATAGCGATAGGTAGGTAGGTAGATATTTATACCAAACAACAATATGTTAGTATATCAGTTTAACCAAAATTTTGTGTGATACCTTAAACAACTGCTAATAATAAAGAGCGTCTAACATTTTTGTATGGGATCAGGAAAACCTACAATTACGCTATACTTTACTTCGGCGGCCAGTGGTGAAATATATGTCAATCGACAGAGTACGTAATTACAAATAAAAATAAACTTTCTGAGACATTTGACTTTATTTGAAATTCGTGATTCACGAAAATGTTAATATTACTATGGTTTTGAACTCAAACGTCTTACAACATTTTATCTCTGAACATTTTTTTATTGTAATCAGTAATCAATTAACACATATTCTATTACTACCCGCCAAAATACTTTTTTCAAAATGGCAGAACTCAAGGAATCCCAATATAGCAAATTAAATGTTCATAAATGAACATATCATAAATTAAAACGCATGAGTAAAATCTTGTCGGTAGTTTCTGGTCGATCGTTGATATAACCACTAACCCACTCTCCAGGTAATCTGTACAGAAATAGCTGACTGAAGTTATTCCAGAATTTCACTTATATGTAAGTAAATCGATTCTCAGCAGTACTGTGTATATGGATTGCAGCCATTTTAGTATATACATGTATATCTAAAATTATTTATTCGGACTATATATAACAAGAAAAGCAACAACCTTGCATTCAAAAGGCAAACACTTTTAATTATTTATATCAGTTTATTTCAAACACAAAATCGAAAGACTTGATAGTTAATCGTACCCAAATGCATTCGGAAATCTTGAGTATTCCCAAACCATCCATAAAGTTAGTTCTGACAACATTAAACAAAACATAAAAAACATTACTAACAGCAATTCACTTCATAAAGTTTCCCTAGAATCTACTCATAATACTTAGATTCCACTGCGTACATGTTGAACATCCGACACTGGATTCCATCACAGAGATTTCTTTACCTATCGTTTAAGGGTTATCCAAATTAGAAATATACTAATTCTGGTATCTATTTTCTAGCAATGTAGATTAATGCATGATTTCATGTCTAAAATTAAAAAAAGGCCATACACTACATCTTGTGCTTGCCAAATATACCTTATTTGGAGTTATTGTTTAACCTTTTCGCTTTCATTCATCATCTGACATAGATCCATGCGATACTTTGTACAAACTGACATAACAAGGTATTTTTAAACATAGCACAATATATGGACCTGTGTTAATGATAACAGTCCACTGTGACTAAACTTGAACATTGATGTTAATAGATGCAATATTTATACTTGGGCTGCTTAAATAACATTTTGTAAAAACTGTATGACACTATCAATTACTCCTTATCTAGTTCTGTGTTTACACCGAATCCCCTTAAAACGTATTATGCAAAGTATAACCATTTTGCAACATGCAACTGTGACCCATATTTAAACGAAAATTTGAAACTGATGCTAAACTTAATAATTAATAAACATTAGTATCAACTTATGAAATTTATTTAACTATTTATTCATCAATCATTTAAGTGAACTGTTACCATTTGTGTCCTTTGTTCACTACACCTATATTTTAATCTTGCATCTCTTCCGGCAGCTCGTGTGGGTTTATTATTCCTGGTACTGACAACTGAACCCTCCTCTTCTCTTCCTGTGCTTGGCGAAGTGCAAACAACCGTTCTTCAAGATACAGATCACTATCATTTTCTCCAGTATATTCCTGTAAAAAAATATTTGTAGTAAATGTGTTGAAAACGACACGTTTTGACACAGTAGACAACGTTGGTCGTAATAAAATTATTCATAGAATAAAAAAAAATGAGTCTAGAACAGGTTAAAAATTATGTGCGTCACGTCTGCTTGAATTGTTATTCGTGACATATCATGGTGTGCGAATTTTATTACTTTCTTTGACTTACAACAAGTACTGCAAGTAATAATCCGCAAGCAACCTACAAAAGCTTATCAAAAATTGTGTGGGAATACATATGAGCGATGATCGAAAGATTTTTTTGACCACTTAGCCAACAGGGAACTTAACACTAAATACCTATGTATGCTGGAACTTGAGTCAAGCGCCTAAAACCATGAAACCTGGATATACTGCCACACTCCCAAATCGGTGTTCTTAGTATGTTTTTACTATGTCCCCTTAAAACAGTTATTGTTTTTGTTTCGCCCATAATTTCAAAAGACATTGCAACGTATGGGTGCAAATGAAAACAAAAACGTATAGTATACATTGCAATGTATGGGCAAAAACATAAACAATGATTCTTTCCATGAAACAAAATAAACTTGTACTAAGGGTATGTACATAGATTGTCTTCACATTATATGTGTACGTCTGAATAATTTCACCAAAAATAAACAAGCCTAAAAGATCTTTGCCGCGTTCTTATGGCGTACCGCGTATGGCTATTATGCCACAATTGTTCTACAAAACAAGCTGCGTTAAAAAGTCCTTAGAAGACCTAGTTATAGTATAGGGCCTACTTTGTCTCCAACTGGTTTCATTAAATGAAACAATGATCGCAATAAAAAAGGAAAATGTATAGAATATATCAACTATTTAAACAAAAATCAAGTTATAATAATGAGAAAATAAAGGTGCAAGACAAATGTTAGTAGTTACCATAGTAATAGTTACCATGATAGATAATTCTACTGGAGGCTAGTAATATATAAAGCGTTGTTTATGTTATCACCTACTTTTTATGTACTGTAGTAGGTAAAGACAAAAAATAGGTGTTATATATACTGGTGATAATGGCATCACCAGTACTACCTAATGTGGAGTGTGGTTTGTATCCACGTTGAAATATGGGATCTATAATGCTACAGATTTTTTGTTAAATATTAAACTTACATTTATAAGTCACAGAGTTATAGTATTATCCATTATTTGATGCACTATTATTTAATCTAACTAATATGTTTTACGAGACTAACAAATAATTAAATAGCTGAAACTGACAGTCTAACCTAACAGAATTTCACATGGCATTTGCTGTTAGCATCACCCATCCAAGACCTGATCAATCAAATTATGTTGACCACAAATAATGTTGCTTAACAATAGACTCTGGTGGGAGATGGTACATAAGACATGGGGATATTTACTTGTACATATAGAGATTTTTCTATACAGGTGTTACTAATCTATCTAGAGTCCTTGCGGCAAGACCAATTTATAGATTATATGAAAAATAATACATACCCTTATCTGAACTAAGAAGTCTCTGAGATGATCCTTGAATGCAGGTATATCTTGGTCCAAATTAAACAATCCTTGCACAGTAATCTTTATTTGATTGTCTGTCAAATGTGGGAATGCTGTTTTCAAAAGATTTGCCACATATTCCTGTAAATTTAAAAATGATCATTACATAACAAGAAGTGTATGGCATAACGAATTTCATCACTTCATAATCAACCATTTTATTAAGTGTTCAAATGTATGTAACGTACCTGTATATAAACAACATTATCAGGTGTGGGGCCCAATGGTACTGTAACACGGCCAGCTTCTACCAATGAGAATATATATGCTAAAATAGTAGCATGCATTGTAAGTCCTGCACCGTGAGATGTATCTGTTACTACACTGAACACATGCTCCAGTATATCACACAAGTAAGTCTGATAGAAACTCTGCGCTGCTTGTGGATGCTGCTCTACGTTTTGCAATAATCGATATAATATTTGGAGTCCTGTGTCAGCTACGTTTCTCATTGTGTGTTTAAATGCCCAGATTATGGAATCCAGCACCAATTTAAACTGTGCTGGTGGTATACTCAGGAATGCTTTGAAACAATGTGTATTAACTGCTTGTAATAATAAGAAAAATTCTGTCCTATGCTCTGGATATTCTTCAAAGTCTTTGTTGATCATTTCCAAAGTGCACTCGAATACTGCATCGAAAATTTTCGGCACCTCAGATGTTATGTGACCTCCCAATTTGTATACAATTGCAGCCATGCAGGATAAAACTTCAGGTTCTCTTGCATCAGGCACAGTTGTCCTTTGGTAATCCAAAAGAACAGCGTCCAAGAGGGGAGGAATGAAATTCTCTAACACCATGCTATTGTCAGTGGAGCGAGATACCCAACTTGCAATCAATTTCAAGGTCTCTTTCTTTATGATCCTCATGTTCTTGATAAGTGGCTGTTTCGTCACAACAACACCATTTAAAGCGATAGCTTGACTGATATTTTCTGACATAACTTTGTAAACATTTAACATGTCCAAGTATATCCTACCAAGCTGTACCACATATGGATGTCCCAGTGCTCGGCATGCACGCACATTCGTCTTAAGAATGCTTACAAGCTGTTTGACAGCTTCTGGATCTTTTAAAATGTCCACATTATGGGATGCTTGGGAGATAATATCATCCCACACTTGATTGGGGAGTAGCATGTATTTCTCAATCAGTTGTTCCTGAGCCACTTGATCTACCTGTGCACTTATCATGTACCCCACAGCTTCATAGAAGGTATGTACTTGTAACGTTTGTAAATCACAAATTATGGAACTGATTGTACTGAGAATTTCTTCAATGAATGGACAAGCTTCACCTACTTGTGTGGTGACAAAGTGTCGACGGCATTTTAGTGCAATTTTAATAAAAGTATCACAAGCCATGTCCTGAACACCATCATGGGTTTCATGCATGAATTCAAACAACTTGTTGACAACTGTTTTCAAGAATTTCCAGTGAGCACGCAGAAAGCGAGGGTACTGACCCACCACATACATGATGTTACTTGCAATGATAGCTTTATTGTCTTTACCTTTCTTTTGCTCACATAGTCCCAAAAGTTCCTTAATGACAACAACTAAAAAACGTTTCTCATCTTCCTCCATCATGGCTCCGGAAGTTGATCCAATTGCCCAACAGAGTGTATTTAGATTTTTCCACGACCACTCAGTGCCATTGACTTGATTTTGCAACTTTTCTGTCATAATTCGTTCAGTATCATGATAATCTAAATGAGTCAGATAAACTAGAGTTTCTCTCATGTTTTTATACAAATTGATTGAATCAGTATCTTTCATAAATTCTCGGACAGCTTCACCATTTTCATTCTCGACCACAAGTACTTCTTCTGGTTTTGCCATTCTAGAGATCATGATGTAACGGACACTGCTCAACACATCAGCATACAAAGCTTTCCTTCCTACACTTTTGCCATGACTGTATAAGGCAGCAGAGTTCGAACATGGTGCAATCTTATACAAATCAGCTGCCAAGGCATTCCAAAACTCTAAGCATATCTTAAATATCTCTACTTCTTCTACTTCCGATATTAGTACAAGGTAGCGGAGAGCATTCATTAGTGTGTTGTTAAGCCCTCTCCGTTCAATAAGTTGGCCGTGTTCCTTCAAGTAAGTACACAAGAATAATGCTAAATTTTGTATAAATACTTGCTCCTGGTCTCTACCAGCTGCGTATGCTTCTCGTATGTTAGTAGTGAGGGGAAGCATAGCTTCTAGCTGTTCCATTGTTTGGACCAGCAGTGCAACGAATTGCTCCTCATAATTGCTTACAGTCACACCAGCTATTTCCGTTAGGCAACTTAAAGTCACATTTCGGAACATGGGGACATTGAGAAATTTAAATATTAAGGTGCTAATTAATTTCATTTCAAATATGTAACCTAGTGGAATCCAGTTCAAAAATCTTAAGAGAGTGTGGAGTGTCGCGTCTACAAGTGGTGCATTCTGTGAGTTCTCAAGCACAAACTGACACAGCTGAAAGATTTGGCTGAACTCTGAACACATTGTGTCTTTTAGATGTTTCGCTTTAGTTTGTGTCAGTTGCCCTGTGCTGAAAACAAACACTTCCTCACTTAACAATTTCAATATGACCATATTATTCTGGCAGAGACTCTCATTGGTCTTAGAAGCTCCAACAATGTCACTTATAAATGTCTCCCAGTTATGAGGCCATTCTCTTTTTAAGACTTGAATCAAAATCATGTTCAGTTTCTTCAAATAAACTTTGTTGTTCTCCATAGTGACCGGGTCAGATGAATTCTTAATAATAAGGCCCACAATATACTTTTTTATACCTTCACACTGGTTCCTTGGCAATACTTTCCATCTCGTTTGGATCACCTGTTCCAGTATTTGTAAAGCATAATATTTCGTCTCCTGATTCTGTGAAAACTCCAATATAGTGTCAACTCGGGTCCAAGCATCTGGATGTTCCTTCAGTGCTGTTAATATGTCCTGAGCGATGCGCTGTTGTTCTCCCACCGAGGAATACAGGCATCCGACTATATTATCGAGTAAATTGATGTCTAATTTTTGGTTAAAATCCAAAAGTTTAGAAGCTTGTTGTTCAAGAGTTGCCATTGTGATTCTGATATACTAACTCAAAACTTGGTTCCTTTGTATAAAAATTAGACATAAATCGTCTTGATCACATTCATTCCTCACCACACGCCACACTGTAAACAAAAAATGCAAAATTATAAAAGACATGGGTACTAACCTCTTTTGCAAGGTAAATACAACTGGGTATTCAAATGCATTTATGCAAAGTATATGAAGCAATAACAGATGAATATTATTTAAATTATCACAGGTAAATCAAGAATAGTTCCATTTTTTGTGGGAAAGATTTATTCGGACATCACACCCCGTACGATTACGAATGACGTTAGCGAGTTATTCTATTGTTATGTTTCAATTATATACACAATAAATTATTCATATTATGGTATCATGATCAGTTTTGCTGCAGTTACATTGTGTATCTTACCTGCAAATATAAATTGCGGCGCAATCAGTCAAAATGCACTACTTCCATACACACTAGCCCGTTGTTTTCGTGAAGCTTGAAAAAGTTATTATACATGTCGTTATGTCTATGGTCGTTATCCAGAAAGCACGAATAATCTGTGACAGAAATTAGATAAAATAGTTTTAGCAATAATTACGATGATTTTAAATGAATTTTAATTTAGGATACTTTATGAAAAATAATGTATGATTTGAACATGCAAAATATAAATTCTTGCTTTTGCAACAAGACATAAGACATAAAAGTTATGCATCATAGAACCTTACTTATCTATGTTTTTGATAGGCACGTAGCACATTCGAGAAGGTGTTAAAATCTGATTTGAAATTAATCTAATTATATTTATTATACCTCACAAGCTGCATCCGCGATGTGACTCGCGTAAAAAAACATAATTATATACATATAATCGAAATTTTATACTTTAACCATTCAAATTGATGCTAGATTGACGAAATAATATTTTTGCAACGAGGACTCATAGCAAGTGGTTTTAATGCATTCAAAACAAACGGTTTAAATATTTTTTTAAACTTTAACTATACAATCCAGACCCAATTACGAAGTTTCTTTTAAATATTCGGTTCTGGCTATAAAAATAGTATTAGATTCCTTGCGCTTTGAAAGACACAATAAAATTATATAGCAGGAACCACACATTTTTACATAGAAAAGAGAATCTTATATCCCAGGCAATCTATGCTAGTGACAAATTTTCTTCAAATTCATTTAACTTTCATACTTTTGCATTTTTAATTTGTAAATTTTATAACAACTAAGATTAAGCTTGTCTGTGATAATTAAACCTAATAAATATTACTCATCTTCTAATCTGGATGATAAGGCATGTATCCGGTTTCTAATTGGATGAATAATATTGTTTATTCGTCTCTCAATATATTTTTTGTGACTTCCGATCATCCGTTGGTCAAATGACTACAAATCAAATGATTAGCATTTTTATAACATTTCTTTTTGTATTAAGGTAATAGAGAAGAAAACTCAAGTTAGGCAGAAAATTAATAATCTAATGTTTAGATACAAAGCTTAAAAAATCTACCAATGAGCTATTTGACATTGACACCTAGACATTGTCAAATAGACGTTCTAGTTTCTTGGTATTAGAGTCCCAATTTTATTTAAAAAATATTTGTTGTTATAACTTAAAACAGACTGAAATTATTTATGTAAAAATTGTCAATTTGTATTTTTACTCCTAGACTATTCATACAAATTATGAGGCTTCCAAGCCGACAAACAAGTCCAGAAAGTTTGTAAAAGTTTATCCTCAAGTTTGAAGTGGAAGATAATAAATATACAACAATTTTGAAGAAAACTGTGATAGGAATTGTTTTATTTATCAACTAATATAAATATAATAAACGACCTCGATCCAATTCATATAAAACTATTGGCGCCAATGAATAATATATTGAACGAAAATCAAAATAAACGTTACCGAAAAAAATACAAGTATATGAAAATCAAAATAAGAAGTCTAATTATAGTAAGTTATATAATTTAAGAATTCTTTTGTTATCATATAAGGCACCTAATGCCGGGTTATGTAGGATTTTTACCCACTGAAACCCCAGATTCCCAAAGGTACGCTACTGAAGTCCTCTGCATGAGTTGGCCTGTTTGACTCTAACTTACTCGTACTTTACAATAATATATTTCCACATACTGCATGCTTAGTCACAGGCTAAACAGTTTGAGCTCCCACATGTGCCACTCACAACCCACTTATTAGTGGCTTCTTACAACAGGCTGGGGATCCCATAGTAGTATCCTTTTCCCGGAACAAAAGGGGCAAACATCTATTTCATATTAACCTGACAACATCAAATTCATTTGTTTAATTTATTTTGAAACCATTTTATCTTTGCATAGCTAGAAAATAATAAATAGTTTTGCAAACTAATTTTGAGATTTTACATAGCATAAAACAGTAAAAATTTTAGAGACTATAAAAAAAATTTTTTTAGGAGAATGCTGCTCTTTGCGATGAAGTTGCCAAAATTCAAGAAAATATTTTAATTGTGAAGGACGAACGTAAGTTTCTATTGAGGAAGCTTCTTGAATATGAGAATGACATTGATACTCCACAAACTTATTATAAAAATGAACCTGTAGCAATAAATGGTGCAAAGTCCAAGCCAAAAAAACGAAGAAGTTTAGAGGATACGGGTAAAAGTAATGCTTGATGCTTGAATAAGAATTTTCTTATACACAAATAAAATGTAATATAAGTTGTATGTTCTATTTTTATTTTACTGCATATAAGGCAACTATGATTAGTTTGTGATGAAGAACCAAATGAAACCTATATTCCTGAGGGATCTCAATAATGTGTTCCAGAAAGCCTCTGTAACTCAAAAATGGCTCATTACCTTTATTTAGTATCACATGCATAACTCTGTTACATGACCAGTTCTTATTAATCTTATCTTAGTTACCAAAGAATATTATATTTAGCTATTTATTACATTACTAACTTGTTCAGCCAACTTGATTTGTCCATATATACAAGATTTGTAAATCTTGATATATTGACATAATGTGTACAAATTCATCATCATCAACCCATTATCGTCCCACTGCTGGGCACGGGTCTTCTCTCAGAATGAGAGAGATTTAGGCCATAGTCCACCGCGCTGGCCAAGTGCGAATTGGTAGACTTGGTAGAATTGGTAGTGTACAAATTAATAAAGATGATTAAAAATTATTAATTCTCAGAGTGGAGGTGTCGAAACTGTACTATATCTTGTCAATTACATTTTTAATTATTCAAATACTATTATTTACCTTTAACATTTTTGTACTTTGCTACCTACACATTAATCATGATATAAAATTATCTAAATAACAAGTCTATGACTTTGTTTGTAAGCAATTATGTGCTGTAATGTGTCAACTATTAAGTATATTTTGTTGAAAATGAATCCTCTAATATGAAGGTTGTGAAAATTCTGTGTATTATAGCCAAATGTGAGATGCTATATGCTATATGTGTATGATGTTGATGCTCTGGTAAGAGGTTCTATCAACACACAAACAATATAATCTCATTCATATCTGTAAGCCTAAGGACCCTTTTTAACTGACTGCTCAAAAGAGAGATTATCTATTTTTGACAAATTTTGCTCCATTACTAAGGTGAGTCCCTCCTTACAATTGACGGAGAACAACTTTGTATTCTATAAAAAACTATTGAATTTATCACAAACATATATTTATTCCATGAATATTAACTTTAATTATTACTCATCAATGTCTTCTTCATCAGCAAAAGACAGCAATTGGGTTTTATTTTTTGTTTCTTTATGCTCCTCTTTTTTAGTTTTCTTCCTTTTACTAGACGAACTATTGTCTTTTGATTTTGACTTAAATATAACTTTTTGACTTAAATCTGCTTTCGCTTCAGACTCCTCTTTTTTCAATCTATCTATTTCAACTTTAGCTTCCTCTGCAGTTAAATCTCCTTGCTTTAGAACAACTACTTGTGGCTGTTCGGAATCTGTGTCATCCACAAAATCTTCTTCTGCATTTTCAAGTTCATCAAATTTGTGATTTCTATCATCGTATCCAGCTTGTTTCTTAAGAACCTTCAAAAAATGAGGATCTTCTGGTTTTATATAGCTTATGTTTCGTTTTCTGTTCATTTGTATATCAGGTTATATCTGTGAAAATGTTTGAAAGAATGTGTTCTTAATTAATTCTTTTATGTTTTAAGAGTTAGTAAAACAAATACTTAATATACTGCAACAAAAATCTAAAATACGTTATTTAATTTCAAATAACTAAATAGAACTAAAATTAAGTGCTTATCACAGTAACTATGATAAGTACTTACTATAGAGTTTTGAAGATCTGTGCGCAAATGGAAATTGTACGTTCTGCCGCCAATATTATTACCACTACTACAAAAAATATTTAACAAAATTGTATAGTATGACAAAACATTGTTCACCTTTCCAATTATATAAAATCCAATTTCTTAGTATTCCAAAATGAGATGTCATTAATTAACCGACTAATTAAGAATAAAACCTGAATAACATTTACTAAATACTATTAATTACAAAGACTTCGATACATCAACAGAATTGTCATTCTTCGTACATTGTATATTTTAAGATTTTTTATTTTACGCCATGAATTCACGGTCTTAGGGCAATTTACATAGGCTGTGTTGCTAGCTCTAAAAATCTTAATCCTCTAGGCCAGCTATACTCAACCTGTGGCTCGCCGGGCCCTTTTGATTGGCCTTCCTGAATATGTGGAGTTTTGGAGCATTTTTCCCCAAAAATATAAAACAGTTCAAAGATGTGCACTAATCCTATTAACATTCTTTGGGTCTATGGGTGTAATTTGTCTTTTTCAAAAAGGAAAAATCACGTCAAAATTAAAAAGTTACATTAAAGCTTAATAATTAATTAAATATCTACTTGGAATTATGTTTTAGTTTTTTAACATAAGTGAAAAATTATTTACAAAAAATACACATATACAAAAAGGCAAAACAAAAATATATGAACAAAAACGCTACCATAAAAAATGTTTAGTGTCGCTGTCTCTGG